>UXGD01000619.1:0-51966 GCA_900474315.1 Torymus auratus | reverse complement strand
TACATATAGTACGTGCCATGCATTTAAGGCAGTGTTGCCATTAAAAAAAAAAAGAAGAAGAAATTGCATATATATATATATATATATATATATAGGTAGGTATACTTATACGTAAAATACATATAACATATATGATGTTTTGATTAGGCCGTTGTAAATTGATTATACAAAAATGTTGAAATAATTTAGAATTTTATATTTCTCATATTGCACAACCTTTAATTGTTGTAGTTTTTACATTGACATTGAAAACAAAAATACTTTATTTTATTAAGAAAATCATTTACCTACATTTAGTACAGTAACAATTAATTTTATTTATTTATTTTTAAGACAATTAATTTTTTACAGCTGCCATGCTGCATAGGAATATCTTTATTTTTTAAAGATGAAAAATTACATAACTTTTATTACAACAAAACAATAGAAATCCAATTATGTTCTGTAATAATGGTTTTTGTATAAAAAAATAATTATCTAGTTCTCGCAATGTCCAATACAAAACGAAATATATACTTTGCGTCATCCTCTTTTATACAGTTAGTTCGTGATTCATGCGCCTTTTTTGCGCATTTAAATCACACAACCGAAAACATCTTTCAACGACAAAAAACTCGTCACGAAGAAAAAATACAACATTCTGCTACGGAAATTTCATTGACGTTTTCCCTTTATTTTCAAATTCTGAATTTTCACGTAAACAACGACCGTTTTGATATATCTAAGCAACATAATAAAATATGCAACCATAAAATATTCCAGAAAACCAAGGTCAAACCAAACCGCCCAGTGCCTCCAAAAAATCCCCAGCTGTCGCGGTAAAAAAGTTCCTAGTCCCCATGGAACTCGCTGGAAGGATTCCTTTCTCCCCTATACCAGCCTATATATATCCTATTATCGCGCACCCCTGCGGTCATTGTCTCGCGAGTGCAGCAGCACCGAAACAGCTGACTCTCCCGCGGACCTATAGGCTTCCTCTCCCCTTGCGATTTAAAAGTCTCACCTCTCTCTCACCCCCACCCCTGTATAACTCATGCATCCTATATACGGAACACTAGCGACCATCGTGTGTGTCATCATCGATAATCTGCGATAAACGGCGTAGCAGTATAACAACACAACCCGTAACGCATACTGTGTGTCAACGAGATACTTATCGCTCGCGTGCGGCATGATTTCGCCGCTCGAACAAAGCGCGACGGTGGCAGTACTAGAATTCCTACCGCCAGCAGCAGTTCGCCAGCAACAGCAGCAGAGCGTCGTCGTTGGTCTTACTCGTCGACAATAGAGCGAACGCGCGCGTGTGTCTGGAGAACGGCGCGAAAAAGCAGCAGCAGCAGCAGTCATCCTGACAAAGGAAAGCAGCCGTGGGCCGAGATGTGGAAGCCCTTCGAGGCGGGTAGCTCGCCCATCGACTGGTGCGAGGGCAATTACAGCATCTCGCCCAGCATCGCCGAGTTCATGAATACTGTGAGTATAAGATAGGGAGATTAGTGATTTTCCTTTGTTGTAAAAGCGCGTGGAACGGCTTTGTTTGTTTTGTCGCGGATGTTTTATATGATGTTGGACGTTTTTGGCGAGAAGCCGAGTGGATAATTACGGGGAGAGAGATTATAATAAGGAAGTGACAGCAGTCGTGGGATGTCGTCGTTGTTATTGCGAGAATCGTAATAGCAACGTAATTTTTTTTTCGTCGTATTTAATGAACTTGATCCAGATTTGAAGTGGAATATGTTTTGATAATAAGTATTAATTAGAATGTAGGAAATTTATAAAGCATTTGTTTCTTGTTCAAATTAGTTTTATATTGTTTTCGAAATATTTATGACTACTTGGCTAAAGATTGTAGACACATTTATCATTCATCAGTGTATTTTAAGAATTTGCTGATACTTATTATAATCAGTAACTTTGTTTACTTCGTATTTTTCTCTACTATCAAGGTATTATGAAATAAGCTTAGGTTGTAAGATTAGTCACAAACATCAATGGGTGTTTAGTATAAATTGATAAGAGTTCCTTTACTTTGTTTTTCAAATTTAAACTGATTGCTTGATTTTAGAATTTTGATAATTTCTATTTTTTTTATCTAAATTTTTATTTTTATTTACAGCTGAGTAATGTTGTCTTCCTCCTAATGCCACCAATACTTATGCATCTTTTTAAAGATTATGGTAGATTTGTAAATCCTGGAATTCATGTCATATGGTCTCTGATGATGGTAGTTGGCATTAGTAGTGCCTATTTTCATGCCACCCTCTCTTTAGTCGGTAAGAATCATTATATCACTGAATTATTCATTAAGGAAGTTACTTTTTTCATGTAACAGCATTGATTTATTTTTTTTTTTCTAGGTCAACTTCTTGATGAGCTGACAATATTATGGGTCTACATGGCTGGTTTCTGCATGTTTTTTCCACGCAGGTACTTTCCTACTGTGGCTAAAAATAACCGCAGAAGGTTTTCACTCTTTGTGACCATTCCAACATTATTTGCTACTGTTTTGGCAACATTTCATCCAGCAATAAATGCCTTTGCATTAATGACTCTTGGAATACCAGCTTTTGCATTTATGATTCTTGAACTTAAGAGGTAATTACTCATTAATTTTTAATTTAAAAGTGAAATATTTTTATGATATTTCTAAATATTTAAAATTTTTAAAGTTGAGTACATGAAAAATTTGTATCATAAATAATAAATTATAAAAATATAAATAACATTTAAAATTAATTAATTAATAATTGTAATATCATTTTTACAGAACAAAGTCTGCCAGAGTTTATCGATTAGGACTTCGTTGTGGAGCAGTATGGATTTTAGCAGTTACATGTTGGTTAAATGATAGATTATTTTGTGATACATGGCTCAACTTGAATTTTCCCTATTTGCATGCCCTATGGCACCTTTTTATTTTTATTGCAAGTTATACAGCAGCAGTTTTATTTGCTTACTTTTCCGTCAAGGAAGAACGACCTCAACAATCGCCAGTGCTAAGGTATTGGCCAAGAGATGACTTTGAGCTTGGCATTCCATATGTCACAATCAAGAGTTACATCAAAGTCGATACTAATACTAACATATAAAGACTCTGTTTTTTTATCTCACTCATTTAAAACAATGGAAAGGCTGATGATTAATTAATATTCTAAAGAGTATTAGCAGTGAATGGTGCAATTGAGACTGAGTTGAGTATTTAATATTTATTACAATGACAAAGAATAGGTAATGTAAGTGAATACATTAATATAAAAGTTTATACCAGAAATACTTAACATGCTGTATTGGAGGAACGAAATCTGTGACTACATCAAAGAAAACAACATTAGATACCAAATGTATTAATCAAATTAATACCACTTGTACACTGTACTGAATTAGACAGTTAACTTATTTACCATGGGAAAATATTATACTCAAAGTATTTGTGATACTTATACATATATATTATTATTAGTTATTTGTAAAAAAAGTATATAAATTTTAAAGAGTATATGGTTAGCACTAGAAATCCTAAGTGCTATACTAAGAAACATACTTGGGTGCAGGAAGATCTTTATTTATATTGTAATTAATATTGAAATATTCAATTTTAATAATAATTGAGCTTTGTCAAAGTTCATTTTTTAATATTACATACTTAAAATATCAGCTATTGAGCATTGTTGTCTTACACTATATCAAGGGTAAATATAATCATGCATTTAGATGTCAACTTTTAAAAATAATTATTTTATTATCGAAATTTTTACCATGACAGTTTTTACTTCGTGTACACCATATTTTAGAATATTATTTATCGAATAAAAATGTTTATAATGTGATGAAAAAATTTGTTTATTAAATATTAAACTGGCCTAAACCCTTTACATGATTAAATAGCGGAAAGAGTGTACAAGTGATTTTATATTTGGGATATTGTAGTATATGCTTCTATTTAAAAAAAAAGTCGTGATCAAAAAGGCTCATATAAATGGAAACCTATAATTTTGCCTTTTTGCAAAATTTCATTGGTGTTTCGGTAATACTGTTATCAATCAAATAATAATTTTTTAAACGACCACATTATTCTTAAAATTTATTCAAAGAAGAAACGGCGACATATTACTTACATAATAGTCTTTTATAAAATAAATAGTCGCAAATGATTTACATATTGTAAAAGATAAACGATTTATTAAAATACCGTCGGTACAACGCTGTTAAAATTTTACAACTTTTTAAAAATACGTTTAACAATAATTCGGTTGATTATATAACAAATTATAAATGCATTAGTTTTTTTGTCATGGATTTAAATTTATCACAGCATTATTATATTTCTTAATTAGAAATTCGCTTTGTACGATTGCATATACTGGAATGTTAGTTATATAAAACTTCAAACAAAAAAATTATGCTGATTCTCCTCTGTAAATGACAATATTATTATCAGTTTCGTAAATCTTTACTTCGTAAAGAAGTTCGGGCGTTGGCAACAGCTTTTTAATTTCATCGAAGACGTAAATAGCTACGTTTTCAGTAGTAGACACGACGTTTTTAAAATACGGAACGTCTTTGTCTAAATTCTTGTGGTCAAGTTCGTCCATTAAAATTTTTTTCATGTAAACTTTCAAGTCAGAAATGTTCATTACCATTCCAGTTTTCGGATCCACAGGACCGCGCACCGTTACCTCAACTGAAAAAAAAAAAATATATATAGTGAATATTTTATAAACTCAATTTGTAACAGATTATTATATAAAGACGTAACAAATTACCAGTGTAGTTATGTCCATGACCCCAATAGTTGTTGCATTTTCCGTAAATATTTTTGTTCTCTTCATCGCTAAGTTGCGGGCTAAAAAAAAAAAGAGAAAAAATTATCAATTACAACCAGAATCAATCATTCAGTTAACAATTATATCAGAATTATAGCACTTTCATAAGTGAAAAGCGACACAGGAATTCATGCGAGATTAATCAACAAGTGTTGCTCAACAGGTCCGTTACATAAACCGTGCAACAGAAACACAAGAAATAAGCATGCAGGTCGATTCGCGCACCGGCTCACCCTTGCGCGCAATAGGTATAGAATAAAAAAAATTATTATAACTAAAAATATGACACGAACCTGTGAAGTCTATGGCAGGAGGAGATCGACTCCTTGCGCGTCAGGTAGGCGATGGGGGCAGGCATTATTTTGACACTTTAAAGTCCCTTTCAAACAGCAGCTGATCGTCGCTCCGGGAGCTAACTGCGACAACTGAGCTGCTGCTCGCTGTCAGGCCGCGGTCTCAGCTGCCCTACAGGCACTCAGCCACGGGATAGAGAGAGTCGCTCATTGGCCGGCGTTATGTATGAACGAATGTGTATTGTAGGAAAATCGATAGGAGAGATCAGAGTTTCAAGGCCACGCGCAAGATATGTGGTTTGCCGTGCGTTCCCGCGTTTATTCAAATGTATGACCTTAGTGAGTTACGAAGTAGGGGGTTTGTGAATTTTTTTTATTTTTTTTGTGCGTTACACGTAATAGAATGAAATCAAATGTAAAATTAAAAACTCTGATCAGTTTTTTTTTCAATTTTCTAGTACATTTATAACAAATTTTATAAATCAAGTGATTTTAATTCAAATTTTTATTGTTATTTTTTCTTTTTAATGTTGTTATTAAAATTGTTATTATTATTATTATTATTATTAACAATTGATTTAATAATATACTTCGCTGAGAAGCTTTGGTATATATTATTTTTATCTATAGTCACTTCATATTATAACTGACAGTGCGTTGAGTTCATTGACATATGACTTTGGCTCTTGTCCCAATAATACCTACAGCTATATCTATATATAAATCGTGGGTATCGAAATTCATTTCTCCGACTAAGATTCGCACCGAAATAGTGAATAAAGCTCAAAATTTATACTACTGCTATTGCTACAATATAAGAGTTAAAAAACACCTGGTTATCCCTAATTTGGCAAAAAGACCACCCCCATCAACAAAGGGGTTTCGCTTATAACTCGGGAACCATGAGAGATATCGAGAAAAGATTCAAACAAAAGTTGTAGAACACGAAATTTCACATAAGAATGGTCTATAACTTTATTGCATTGGATAAAATTAAGCTTGAATTAAGCCTGCGACCGCACAGCCGCCACGTCGCCCTTCTGCACTGGGACAAGATCGACTTTCAATTTTAAACTGATTTGGGCGATTTGTTTAAATTAAAGCTTAAGAAATTTAAAACAAAGTTGTCGAGCCAAAATTTGGAATTTCGACGCCCTCTTTTTCTAATTTGCTCCAAAAGTTCAAAATATTGAGAAATCTCGATCTTTGCGATGATATATTAACTATTGATTCAAAATGTTCCATCTTAAAATTCACTTAAAACTCATGTACATTTCATAAACTTACAACCACAAACTGTATAAACCACGAACTTATGTTTATGGGATAATAAATACATTGTAAATTCTCTTTCCCTTTGAAATTTCGCGCTCGATAACTTTTGTCAGTAAGTTTTCTCTATATCTCTTACCGTTCCCGAGTTATAAGCGAAAACACGTTTTTTGGGGTGGTTTTTTCCCCTAAATTAGGAATAACTCGGTGTTTTTGGAAGCCCCATTTTTTACCATAGTTTTTAAACAGAATACAAAAAAACTTACTCCACTAGTTTCAGGTGACGTTATCAACATCAACTACACAACATTAGTAAATATGTATCTTAACTTTTGTCGCTTGATGCTCATATACATATAAGTAATAATAATACCTTCAGTTCAAAAATTCAAATCGCTAATTGGTTGGGATCTGAAGGTTCCCTACTGTCCGCTTGGTGGCGCTATCTATCGCCCCACACATGATACGATGTGTTTGATGTGTATATTTCGAAGTATTCCGACCTATCGAACGATGGTAGCTCCCCGGCGCAACGCTTCGCCCTGGAACCGCTCCAGCTGACTGCCGTATACATATATTTTCTATATTACAGCTAATAGACTACATCTGACTATATACACTCGGGGCGGCATAGTGGGGTCGTCGACTCCGCAGTTCGCTCTTTTCCGCGCGCCGGCACACGCGCAGTAACTCTCGAGCGGCGCGACTAGAAACACATATACACACATAACGTGCGAAAGAGAGTATACACGAGATATAGCACAGCACGTTCAGATCAGAACCAAGAGTTACAATGGCCACGGCGGCGAAGTGCTACCTCGTGCTCGAGGACGGCAGCGTCTTCCCCGGCACGAGCTTTGGCGCCCATAAACAAATCGATGGCGAAATCGGTGAGTTGTTGTCGCACTGCCGTGTAATAGATGTTTTGTATTTACCTAGCTTTTTCCCGTTACTTATGTACACATATATACGTGCGCGCGTACACGAGGGATCAACACGTGGTGACAAAGAAGATGTATAGGTAGTGGCGTGGCATGGCGTTCGATAAGGCGATTTTGAAAAACAATTTTCCCTTAAGAAGTTCGCATATAAATTTTGTACTATGGTGTTGTTTCTCGTCGCCCAAAAATGTGTGCTCCGAAATTTTATTGTGTAAATGTAAGCTATACTTTTTGCTGGTATTAGTATTTAGATTTTCATATAATTTTAGCAACTATCAGAAACAACGCAATATTATAGAACATGTATGCAAACTTCCGAAGATGGGTAGTTGTTTTTCAAAATCATTTAGAACTGCTACGCACGTCTACGTTGAAGATTTAGCGTCTACTTATTTTCTTTGGTGGTGTAGTGGCTCCATTTTTATCGTATAAAAACGATGGCGGTCCGTTCTTTTCTTTTTCTTTGATTTGAGAGGATGATAGATGACAACAGGCAATAGGACTAACGGGGGAGGCAAACATGTTTTGGACGTATACGTGCGGTGTATAATAAGTATAACGGAAAGGATGAAATTCACCGACCGGTTTATCGAAGATATTCGACCCTTGTGGTGTGTTTAGTGACAGTTAGATGGCTTTTGCATGCATATATTTTTAGATGTTATTTTGGAGGAACGTATACTTATGGGGAATCATCGTCGGGTGTTTTTTGATAAACTTGTTCGTGAGAATTTTAGGCTGCTTATCAGCGGTTATTTGTTATTTCTTTTTTTCATCACACCAAACCGCAGTCTTATCCGCTGTATATACCTGTTCGTTTATAATAGACGATGTATATCACAATTTTATGGTGGCGAACAGCAGACAGTACAGTGGTTTACTTAACCGCGATAACAATTAACTGTTTGCTACGATTTTTTTATCTTTACGACGCGAAAACCGACTTTTTTCGTTCGGTGCCTTTCATACTCCAATTTATCCATTTTGGAGCACCATGATTAAATATTAAGAGATCGTATCGTATAATGTATTCGCTTGATGATAGTGCTATCTCACATCTTATTCTAGAAGCTACTCAACTTAAACACTTGTTATGTTATCATGTCACACGACTTTTTATAACAGCGATTGCGTATAAAACATACTAAAAAAAAGGGAACGATAGGCAACACTAATTATTTCTTAAATCTCAACTTTCTTTCTCTAAATATGATAAAAATCGTCGTCCATTCGCAATATCTCCATTTTGCACATATACGTATACGCATGAGCTTCCGATCGTGCTCGAGATTGCAACAATTTGCGCGTTGTCTAAGCTGCGCGACAGTCTTGAACTTTTACGAAGTACTGTTTACACATCCGAGAGCCGCGCAAATTTGTACCCTCGTTTATGTACTGACAACAACCGGCTTCGTGTCTCCACGCACCGCACACATACACATACTCACACACAATCTATATATATACGTAGACGTACGGTGTCCGTCGTTGATTTTCACTGGCACGGCCGGCCACGTGCCCGTGCACGCGCTGACGTTCTGTTGAAGGAGAGAAACAGAGAGCGAACGAGAGAGAGAGACGTTTCTTTTTCGCAGTACATATTACGTGACTCTATATATAAATACGCTATCGATGGGGAAGAGGAGGATACAACGAAAAGACGACGTCTGTTGATGCTAATTTAATGGTTTCTCGTCTTGTTTTTTCGGTCGGGCTTCACGTATCGTTTGTGGGGGGGATCGTGTATCTAAAGTTTGATGAACCAAGGAAGTCTGGAGAGTCTAGGATTATAAATTAGGTGTATTTTGATAGATTGTGACAGCGTATTTTTATTTTATAGTAAAATGTTATTGACGTTTAAAGTTTTATTTCATTTCATATCGACTTTTTTTAATATACGTCAGCTATTTTTCATTGAATTACTCACATTTTTTTATCGTATAAGTCAAGTTGCTTTCCTTGTTTACCCGTTTGATTGAAAATAACGTACCTACTTCTCTTTGATATTCAAATGTCGTTTTTGTAAATTGTAATTAAGTTCTACAAAGTTACAAGTGTATTACGCGACGTACATAAAACACCTGCTGAAATTTTGCTTAATTATGACATCAAATGATATAGTTATCAAAACTTATGAAATGTTCTTTTTGTTAATTTTGTTTTTAAAAAACCAATTCAGTATGAGAGGAGTTTTTAATTTTTTTTTTTTCGTTCATATTAACTTAATCAATTAAACATATTTAAGATGGGAAAGTAATATTATTCATATTAGGAGAGGTTTTCGTCCAAAGATGTATTTCACGTTTGTTTTTTCTTCAGTCTTAAATATAAGAACATTTGAAAGATTTTGAAACGTTGTGTAACGTCCGTTACAAAAATATAAAATTAAAATTGTTATTAATAAAATTATATCGAGGATTCCTATTCGAAATCATATTAAATATTTCTTTAAATCATTTCCATTCATAAAACTGTTGCTGGTACGGTTGGCCCACGCCAGGCCGATCAGTCCCCATTGGCGTTTTCCGTGTGGTTTTCTCCTAATCCGGGAAAGTGTCGGAAGTCATAAATAAGGGTAAAGAATGCAAACTTTTAAACACTGCCTCTTCGTTTCGTACTTAAGAATTGTTGAGCCTCGTTTACAAACGGCCCTTCGTTACGAATGTTTACCATGTACAAATCTTACTATATTTTTATGATGATAATGTTAATAACTAAACAAAATTGTATATAAACAAATGTGCTTTAACATTATTAGTTTAAAAATTACATTATATTAAAATATAGATAAAAATTATTGGAGTCGAAATGTGATATTCGTAATTTGAAAACATAAAATAATGAGATAAATAAAGGCGTTAGAAGTTTTAAAATTGGAAAATAATATTTCTTGGAAAGGTAGAATGACAAAAAGTTTGGTTTAGAAGTGCACCTATACAACGTTTGTATATGCTACGCAGCGTCATAGGGGGAGATAAGCTGCTTTCTCAGATGTACGAGACTCCATGTGTAGATTTCCTAACACACTTTCGGTTTGAAGAATATTATGCCTACAACGCGCAGGGATAATTATTTTCTTATATCTAAAAAATGTAGTCTTTGTCAAGAATAAAAGAAAGTTTAGTGCTCTTTTAACAGTCAGTCACAAAATAAATTTAAAGAGAAAACTATAATAATTTTAAAACTAAAATTAGGGTATACGATGCGTCTTTTTTTTATTGCACCTTGAGGAAGCCTGGCTAGCAGCAGGTCGAAATCTACCGGGAATGTCAGCGTTGTAGTATGGAAGTAGGGGCTTGATTATGGTTCTCTCTTTAGAGCAAAATTTTCATTTTATTGTGTCCCTTAAAAAAAAGTCATGATCGAAAAAATGTTAACGATTCGTTCACAGTTGTGAAAATGATTACTTTTAATTGTCCCATCCCTGGCATTGTCATAAATTAAAATTCGGAGTTTTATCATTTTTTTTCTTCCTAAAAGATTGTCAACCTATACTACTCTACCAGTTTTTACGGGACACTATTTACAATATACATTTCAATTTCACTCAATTGTCTTGGTTTTATTGATTTAGCGACAGATCCTTCTTTAATTCTCCTGTAAATGAATTTATAACTTTTTACCTTCAATCTCAAATTCGAGGCAATAAAAAAAAAATACGGGATCACACTTTCTCTTTGATTTATACGGTACATTTAGTGACAGAGCGGTTGATTTTTATGTCTATGCTTATATGCAAAACGCAAGACAAAACCTACCAACGGCTGAAATATAATATGTGTTTGAATTTTTCGCTCACATCGCTTATATGCCAAACGCAAGACGCAACCTACCAACGTATCGTCTCGCCTCGCGTAAAATATGCATTCGTTCGTTAAATAACTATACGTCACAGTGATCTACAAATATTTTATTACAACTTTCTTATACCTAGCATTTGTTATTATACAATGAACATTACATGCGATGGCAAAACCGAAAATCCCACCGTCAGCTCGTAACAACATATCGCACATCACACAATACTTCGACTAAAGCTAAAACTCATTCGTATAACTTATACACATAAGTATATTTGCAAACAGAAAAACAGCTAGCGGCGCGAAAAGTGATAGTCGCGCTTATACCGGGTCAGCGCATTTCTCCTCCGCCTTCGCAAAATGTGCACGGATAATAGACAGGAAAATCCAAACCAGCATAAGACGCTTATGTAACATAAACATATACGTAATAGAATGCGATTACGGTCTCGCGAATATGATAAACAATGTTTAACTGCAGCGATGCAGGCACGTGCTAAGACTTGATGGTTTGTGTGCAGTTTTTCAGACGGGCATGGTCGGATATCCGGAATCGCTGACCGATCCCTCATACTGCGAACAGATACTGGTGCTGACGTACCCACTCGTCGGCAACTATGGCGTGCCCGAGGTCGACCAAGACGAATACGGATTGCCAAGGTATGTGAGGTGTAAGTGATGTGGATGTGAACGGAGGGTGGTATATAGGTTTCTAATATTTGATGGTTGATACGGAGGTTTATTTGACAAAAATGCTGGAGATGTATGGTCATTGATAAAAGTTGAGATGGTAATTTTGTATTAATAATATATAAAGTATAAAAATTATAGTGCGTAATACACATTTTTATAATAATTTATCCTATTGGAAATGTCAAATTAAATATTTTCTGATTTTCATTTAATTGGCAGTTTCTTTTTGTAATTGTGATCGTATCGTAGGCATTAATAAAAAAATCTCATTTACGCTGATCAAAGAGCGCATTAAGTTTATAACTATATCTGTACTGATTGCATTTCGAATACAAAGATTTTTTAAGATCATATCAATCCATTTTACTATGTGACGTTCACTACGATGTTATAAATAAACTTCTAATCGTTTACTTTTCTACGATTGAAGCATAACATGTAAACGTCACTTTAGAAAAAATAGCCAATATTTAAAACTGTGATTTTTTATTTCTACTTTACTGAATATTACCGCATAAAAGTGTATGTACATCTAAGTATACTAACAGACTTTATAAAATGCACTATCTAGTTTATTTATCCTAATTTATTTAAAAAAAAATGAACGAAAAGATATATTTTTTAACATTATTATTTTTGGTGTATTAGATATGAAAAACAACTTTTTCAAACAGTAATCAAATCGATATTTTACTTTTAAAATAATATTGAATACAAATTATCAAAAAATCATTATAGTTATTATGATATAAAGTGGAATGAAACTAATCATATAATAATCATCAATATGTATTTTTCACAAAATCTCATTAAAAAGCCATTGCAGTTATTCGTAATTCAAAGTATTTTTCCACAATGAATTTATGCGTCTCTCCACAATATATAGTCGCGTGATAGTTTTTAATTACGATTAAATAACAAATAATTGACCACTCTGAAAATCACGTGATTTGATTTGAAATTAGTTTAATATAAAAATTCACTTAGATAGAATTTGCTCAAAATTATTTGTATTCATCCATACAGTACTAAAGATTAATTAAATTTAACATTTTTGCAAGGAATTAGAATTTACGAAAAACTTGTTGCTGTGCTGCATCTCTATTCTCATGAACGTTCTTTAGCTTCATCATACAAGCAATTCTCTTCTTAAAATAAAATTACTATAATATTCATTCGCTTCAAGATATACAGAATTTTTCTTCAAATTAAGCTAACTCTGGATTTCGTGACACCCCGCGAATAACTGACGCCGATTTCAGTACACCACCTCCGCAATTCATCACTATAGTGCCAGATACTTTAATTCTGCTGGATAAAATCTATGAACTGATCGATAATCTTCCACACATCTGTGCACGAGATGCGGCACGCTTTATACGCGTGATAAATTGACGTTTTTCTGCATTGGCGCGAGTAGACTATATTCATCATGCGAACAATTACTGATGCTATTGCTTCGTACCCTGCGATGAGTGTAGTTACGGGTCAACATGTGAATTTATGCCATTTGATTTTTTCTTTCATCTTTTCTGATTTAAAATCGATTCTAGTCGAAGGGGGCTGGTGATATTTTTTGCAGATTAATAATTATACATTAGATCGATTGGCAGTTTACTTGCACATAGTGATGCGCTTTATCAGTTAGTCACTTTGATGAGAAAGTTTACTAATATTCGCAAATTGTTTACATCAAATTTTCTTGATTAAGATAAGGAATGCGATGTTTACACGAAGCATTTTTCTCATCGGTTAGCATCAATATATGATGCTACACACGCGCTCATATAATCATTGTTCAAATTAAATTTTCTAATCGCAATTACTTGTTTAATGTTGATGTATTTCTGTGAAAATTAGTGTAACCGCGATATTGCCAAATCTGAGCTATCACGATTACAAAATTTATTTGCTTGATTTGTTGTTCGAAAGTATATAGACGAATAACATACCAATAATAAAATAATGTATCACTCCTTTTAAAATTATTAAAAAAAACTCCTACTTCGGTCAAATAACCAAGCTATCAAACAGCGTTACCCCCGATGCTCAAATACCACATCAACTATAATTCAACATGTCCATACCTACATCGATATCAATTTCTCACAACACAAATCACGCAATATTTTCAGATGGTTCGAGTCGCACAAGATCTGGGCCGCGGGTCTCGTGGTCAGCGAGCACTGCGACACGCCGAGCCACTGGCGCCAGACCAAGTCCCTCTCCGACTGGATGAAGCAGGAGGGTGTGCCAGGCATCCAGAACGTCGACACGCGAGCCCTGACGAAAGTCATCCGCGAGAAGGGCACGATTTTAGGACGCATCGTGCACGAGCTGCCCGAGAAGATCGAGACGATGCCGCCAATCGTCGATCCCAATACTCAGAACCTCGTCGCCAAGGTGTCCAGGGTGAGTGTTGTGTGGTTTATTTTGAGGTTTTGTTTTGTGATATATGCGTTTAGATCTTTTGTTTCGAACTAGTTAAGTGTACTTTAAAATCAATGGGTTGGTATTTTAAGATCTAAAAATTATCTTTTGTCATATAGCTATTAATACTTTTGTTACATCTATCTATTTATGTCTACATGGTAGTAAAAACCTTGAAGTTTTATTATGGGAACAAAGAAATATATATCTAAGTTATTGCTCTCGCAATCACCAGTTTTCTTCTTTTTCAAAATAAGATTTTCCAAATTGTTAACAAATTTTAACTATATCTGTACTTATTATCGTTTTATAACACGCCACTTTTTTGACAAAGTCAAACACCTCATCATTACACCTCTATATAAAATAATAAAAAAAAACTGACCAATTTCTTAACAGACGAAAGTGACAACGTACAACCCGAAAGGCACGCCACGCATCTGCGTCGTCGATTGCGGCCTCAAGTACAACCAGCTGCGATGCCTGATATCGCGAGGAGCACGTGTCGATGTCGTACCCTGGAACCATAAGATCCAACAGGAGGAGTACGACGGTTTGTTCCTCAGCAACGGTCCCGGCGACCCCAGCATGTGCGCAGAGACTCTCGCCAATCTCAAGGTTATCCTAGCCAGCGCCAATAAGAAGCCCATCTTCGGTATTTGTTTGGGCCATCAGCTGCTGTCCCTCGCCGCTGGCTGCAAAAGCTACAAAATGAGGTACATATAAGAACGTGATTTCGTTAGAAAGTTAATTTGTAATTAAGATGCAGTCTGGGGGTGTTGGTTTATCTTATTTTTGTAAGAAGTTAAATTAAGTTAGTGCAACGACTGTTAGGAACATTATGCCAGTCATATGATATACTTGTTTGGAACAAGTTTTCTAGAACGTAATACAGTCATTTGTCTAAAACCTCTACTGAAAGTTAAACAATTAAAAAGAGTTGAAAAAATTAGTAAAATAAAATTTTTAATTTTAAATTATCTCTAAAAACAACGAATCATATTACAGCTACGGCAACCGCGGCCACAACCAACCGGCCCTCCACCAAGGCACAAAACGCTGCTACATGACATCTCAGAACCATGGTTTCGCCATTGACACCACCAGTCTACCGACAGACTGGGAAGCTTTGTTCACCAACGCCAACGACGCGAGTAACGAGGGTATCGTGCACTCCAGTCTACCCTATTTTTCCGTGCAGTTTCATCCGGAGCATACGGCCGGACCTGAGGACCTCGAGTGCCTCTTCGATGTTTTCCTCGAGACCGTGAGGGATTCCCTAATCGGCAGGCCTGACCAATTGAATGTCAAGGATCGTCTAAATTATACGTTGAAGTACGTGCCGACGGTGTCAGTGGAAGCGTGCAGACCGAAGAAGGTGCTGATACTGGGTTCCGGTGGTCTGAGTATCGGCCAGGCTGGTGAGTTCGATTACTCGGGATCGCAGGCGATGAAGGCGTTGAAGGAGGAAAATATCCAGACCGTACTCATCAATCCGAACATCGCCACAGTGCAGACGTCCAAGGGCATGGCCGACAAAGTTTACTTCTTGCCGATATTGCCGGATTACGTTGAGCAGGTTTGTACTCTATTATGTTGTTACAGAAACAACAACCTTTAATCATCGAAATACAAGTTTAAAATACACTTATTATTATAGGTGATCCAAGCTGAGCGTCCGGACGGCGTGCTTCTCACATTCGGTGGTCAGACAGCCCTGAACTGTGGTGTAGCCATGCAGCGTAAAGGTATTTTCGAGAAGTACAGCGTGAAGATTCTCGGCACGTCGATCCAGTCCATCATCGAGACTGAGGACCGTAAGATCTTCGCCGAGCGCATCAACCAGATCAACGAGAAGGTGGCACCCAGTCGCGCCGTCACCTCCATCGAGGAGGCTCTTCAAGCCGCATCGCAGCTCGGCTATCCCGTGATGGCGCGTGCTGCCTTCTCACTCGGTGGACTTGGTTCTGGTTTCGCTAACACGGAAGAGGAGCTGAAGACGCTGGCTCAGCAGGCGCTCGCCCACTCGTCGCAGCTGATCATCGATAAGTCGCTGCAGGGGTGGAAAGAGGTGGGTTTCGGAAATTTTCGCATATTTTTAGTTTGTTTGATTGAAAAAAATAAGTGTATCCGAAATATATACGTACATTATTAACACTATGAATGTATCCAGGTGGAATACGAAGTTGTGAGGGATGCATACGACAACTGCATCACCGTGTGCAACATGGAGAATGTCGACCCATTGGGTATTCACACAGGCGAGTCGATCGTCGTCGCGCCCAGTCAAACGCTCTCGAATCGCGAGTACAATATGCTGCGAACGACAGCCATCAAGGTGATCCGACACTTTGGCATCGTGGGCGAGTGTAACATCCAGTACGCGCTCAACCCCTTCTCCGAGGAGTTTTACATTATTGAAGTGAACGCCAGGCTGTCGAGAAGTTCAGCTCTCGCCAGCAAAGCTACCGGTTATCCTTTGGCATATGTTGCTGCAAAATTAGCGTTAGGCATACCGCTGCCCGATATTAAGAATCTAGTTACCGGTGAGACGACCGCGTGCTTCGAGCCCAGCTTGGATTACTGTGTCGTCAAGATTCCGAGGTGGGATCTCAGCAAGTTCCATCGAGTCAGTACAAAGGTAAATAATAATCGATATTTCGTTCGCAATCCATTAGGGTACACGTTTAATAACGTTGAGGATTTTTCAGATCGGAAGTTCGATGAAGAGCGTAGGTGAGGTGATGGCGATCGGTCGAAAGTTCGAAGAAGCCTTCCAGAAAGCTCTGCGCATGGTGGACGATACCGCCGGTGGCTTCTGTCCCTACCAGGAACCTGTGAACGACGAGGAATTGGAAAAACCGACGGACAAGCGTATGTTCGTCGTAGCTGCGGCCATCAAAGCTGGCTACACTACAGAAAAGTTGTATAAACTAACGAAGATCGACCACTGGTTCCTGGAAAAATTGCGCAATATCATCAAGTACCAGAACCGTCTGGAGACACTCGACCAAAATACCTTAACGCGTGATATTCTACTGGGTGCCAAGCAGCTTGGTTTCTCCGACAAGCAGATAGCCCAGGCTGTGAAGACTTCTGAACTGGTCATTCGTAAGGAGAGAAACAACCACAAGATCTTCCCGTTCGTCAAGCAGATCGATACCGTCGCTGCGGAATGGCCGGCTACCACGAACTACCTGTATCTCACGTATAACGGCACAGAACACGATGTGGATTTCCCCACGGGTTACATTATGGTTATCGGTAAATTCTTGCAATTACGTTATACCCTCACGATAATCAAACACATTAAACAAACGATTTTCATTATAATTCACAAAAGGCTCGGGAGTCTACCGCATCGGCAGCTCGGTAGAGTTCGACTGGTGCGCCGTGAGCTGTCTCCGCGAGCTGCGCAATCTTGGCAAGCGCACAATAATGGTAAACTACAATCCCGAGACTGTGAGCACAGACTACGACATGAGCGATCGTCTCTACTTCGAGGAGATTTCGTTTGAAGTCGTCATGGATATTTACGATCAAGAATCGCCTGAGGGCATAATCCTGTCGATGGGCGGCCAGCTGCCAAACAACATTGCCATGAATTTACATACACAGCAGGCGCGAATCCTGGGCACGTCGCCCGAGCAGATTGACGGAGCTGAGAATCGCTTCAAATTCTCGAGAATGCTCGACAGGATTAACATTTCGCAGCCTAGGTGGAAGGAACTGACCGATCTACAGGTACGAACAAATTTTTTTCTCTGGCTCAATTTATTTATCACATGTTTCTCCAGATACAATGTAGCCAGAACTATTAATTATACAATAAAATACTGGACGTTGATGATTATTTCATTAACTCTTCTAGGCCGCCGTTGGATTCTGCCAGGAAGTCGGCTATCCCTGTCTCGTCCGGCCCTCGTACGTGCTAAGCGGCGCGGCCATGAACGTTGCCTACTCCGACGAGGATCTCCAGACATACCTCAAGAGCGCTGCTGACGTGAGCAAGACACATCCCGTCGTCATATCCAAATTCATCCTCGAGGCGAAGGAGATCGACGTCGATGCTGTCGCTTGTAATGGTAACATCCTCTGCATGGCCGTGTCGGAGCACGTGGAGAACGCGGGCGTGCACTCAGGTGACGCTACCCTTGTCACGCCGCCTCAAGATATTAACGCCGCGACATTAGAGAAGATTACCATCATCACGAAACAGATTGCGAATAATCTGGAAGTTACTGGACCGTTCAACATGCAGTTGATCGCTAAGGTAGGATTGAAGTTGATATTATGGTTTGTTTCTGGAAGTAGTGTATATATATTTTATGGATTTTTTGTCTGTTTTCGTAGGATAACGAACTGAAAGTTATTGAGTGTAACGTCCGAGTTTCAAGATCTTTCCCCTTCGTGTCGAAAACGTTGGATCATGATTTCGTTGCAATGGCCACGCGATTGATTGTTGGTGAGCCCGTAGAACCAGTCGACGTTCTTGCTGGTTGTGGCAAAGTTGGTATTAAAGTTCCTCAGTTCTCGTTCTCGAGATTAACCGGTAAATATTGTAAACTACACAAGTGTTTTGAAAAAAGTTGAAAATGGAACTTAATATATTTTTTTTTTCGTGAAAAGGTGCTGATGTTACGTTGGGAGTGGAGATGGCATCTACAGGAGAGGTAGCTTGTTTTGGAGACAACAGATACGAAGCCTATATGAAAGCCATGATGAGTACTGGTTTCTTCATCCCCGAAAAAGGCATTCTTCTTTCCATTGGAACTTACAAGGTTAGTTATTATTAAAATTAATTTATGCTGAAATTTATTTATAATAACTAAATTCTTTAATGAAAATAATTTTTGTAGCATAAAACGGAGCTATTGCCATCAATCCGAAGTCTTAGCAAGATGGGATTCAAGCTTTATGCTACCAGAGGTACAGCAGATTTCTACTCAGAACACAACATTGATGTAAGTACTTGATTTTTATTAAAACTAATACAATAATTTTTTTATTAAATTTTATCTCTTACAAAATATTTACACTTCAATCAGTATTACAAAAAATATAACTAAATATATACGTAGTATTGGGTGCATAATTTATGGATTAAATATGCCTACACATTCGCGTCAATCATTCATTTATTCAGATTTATACACACGCATACACAATAAGATTGTTTTTATTTTTCTCTAATAACGTATCCGTTTTAGAGAGTAACAAAATCTTAATGACATCTTAGGGTAAAATTACACTGGCTATTGACAAGTTTATTGAAACTTGATAAATATTGAAGTATCCCGAATAATACCGATATTGTTCTTTTTATCTTTAGTTTATAATAAATTTCATCTGATAATGTTTTTAATTTTATATATAAGAAAAAATCCTCATCGTTCAACGGTTTTTCAACGTAATAACAAATCCTGTCAATTCGAGATACTGTCACAGAAATATTCATTACAATTTTATAATGACATGAAGTATGAGAGAATATTTTTAAAATTACTTTATACTTAGCAAATACAATTATTACAGAATGAAAGCATTACATCCACTTTTTCGAATAAACAATAATTTTCAAATTGATACATATAATTAGCGTTTATTAATTTTTAAGCTTTCATTTAATTTTTTTGTTTTAATTTCCTATCGATGAATTAGCGATATAAAGTTATCGATGAATTAGCAATATAAAGTTATCGATGTTTCTATCTTATATTTTTATGAATACAGTACTAGAGAAGTATCATAAGAAAGAAATTTTTCTTTCTAATCCTTATAATCTTATCTCTTGTTACGTGTACAAAAAAAAAATTAAAATGGCGACATCAACATATGAATTAACGTTCTTTAATGAACATATCCCGTCGCTGGTTATCACATTCCACAGTGTAGTTTTTTTTTCTTCCACAAATCCCTTCAAACTCGCCTACTCACATCCTTGTGTCAGTACCATTCCTTTCGCCCGCGTCGATCCTGAGCCTCTGGGCAAGGTTCTCCGACAGGCCAACAGCCTCGTGATAACTGGAATTCCTCTGTACTTGCGAGCTTCCAGCTACGTGTACCTCGGCGTTAATCTCGCTTCTGTTTGTATTTCCACCGTATATGGATTCGCCATCCTCTGGCACAGTTGGGAACATTGCGGGTGTGCCGTAACCGTCCTTCAGCGATCTGACGAACAACGGCGCATCTGCGTTTCGTCGCGGTGTCTCCGGCGCGCCGTTCGTCGGTGGTGGTGGTGGTGACACTGTCAAGTTGATGTCGCGCTGCAGACGACGTGTCAGCTCCAGCAGGTTCTTGGCCGAGTCTTCGTAGTCTGGCACGTCGTTGGCCAGGTAGATAGCTAGGAGGCGCGCTTGCTCGAGGTAGACGCGCTTCATGCGGCCAGCTCCCAATTTGTGACAGCTAATGGCCATCTGCACGAAGTGCTCCGAGAAGAAGATCAGCAGCTTGGCCAGACGGTGTTGCGTTAGAGGCTCGCATTTTACCTGGAATAGTAAAAGTTTCTTATATACCTACTTTATTCCATTAAAATGCTAAACATCTTCAATTAAAATTGTGCCTCCTATATTCAAATTGAAATCAGACATCTACTTTCTCATTTCTATTCTAATTAATAACAAAGACAGATTTTCGTTTTCTTCCTCACTCACCTGAATATCGATGATAGAGTCGTCCATCTGCTTCGGATTGATAAGGTTCTGCGTGCTACTTCCCCTCGTCTTCGCGTAATACTTGTCCTTCTCCTTCACATCGTTCCAGAATCTTCCACGACCATTGTAATCCTCATCGGCTTCGTCATCTCGCTTCGCGCTCGGATCGAGATTACGATTGAGCAGGCACAATTCATTCCGCGTGAGGATTTTCAGCAGTTCCTGATAATTCAGACGAGGATAATCCTCGTTCTCGTACTCGATCTTCTCCAAGGCGTGAAATACGAACATCACCGGGTTCTCGAGGACGCGCTTGAGCTGCTTCTGCGAGTGCAGGAGATCTTTGCGCACAACATTGGCGAAGAGGTTGCGCTTCTCCAGGAAGAAGTCGCGCATCTCCGCTTCGGTCGTGCGCGTGTGCAGGACTTTGATCAGCGCCAGCATGAATGTGCCTGAAACGAGAGATATTTTTTACTTATGGGCTGTTCTATATAAGATATATTGAATATTGTTCTGTTGATTGGGAACATTCTTCACATTATTTCGTCTCATATAAAGTATAACGTTCGTTTCGTGGCTTACGAAAAAGGTTTGAGAAAAAGTCTATAGACTCCTTTCACTACACAAGTTTCATATAGTCAAACGTCTTATCAATAGTCAAAAGGTACAGAAAACAAAACCCACCGATCTCGAATTCGGACCACTCGGGCGTCTTTTCCACCATCCAGAAGAGCATGTTTCTGACGTGGCAGGGTTCCAGGCCTTTCTTGATGAACGTCTTGTGCATCATCAGGGCAATTGTGTACACCGTCATCTGCGCCTGTGACAGGCACGTCTCGAGGTACCTCTCCGCCGCTGGGACATTGAGACACCAGTCGAGTCGCCACAGCGAGTCCTCTGCATGTAGTTCCGTGCCAGGACGCAAACTCTCAGGGACGAGGTAGCAGACTGATTTGTCCAGCTGGCGGAGATCCTCAACGGCCGGCCAGGTGGTGCGCTTCGGTCGTTTCAGCCAGCCGCGGGCCCAGCGTGGCCAAGGACTAGAGAAACAGGGCAGGATCTCGTATTGCTGGATGATCAAGTAGCTGTGGGTAGAGAGGAAACGATATGGTTATATTGGTCAAGAGAATTGAATCAGATTATGTCGCTTTTTATCTCTTGCACGGTCTTTTAGAGCGAAATGTGTTGCTGATAACTCATACGTAAAGTATCGCAAAATTTCAGAAAAGTTTAAACGTTCATCCTATAAAGATGAATGATTTTTTGCATTCACTTACTTCTTAATCTTGTTATAATCAAACTTCTCCAATCTGATCGTCGCGACGGTCCTTTTGGCGTCCTTGATCGACCTGTCGTCGAAGCTGAGCATCTTGGCGAGATGATCGCGGAACAGCCGCTCGAAATGCTTTCCGAACTTGTAGCTGTTTACGTAGACCACGTCGTAATTGCTGACATTCTTGAGGTCCCTCATTTGGCGTTCCCGGCTGGTAAGCTGCTTCGTTGGCGGCTTATAGATCTTACCCTCCCTCGTGTAGGTTACGCGCTTGAAGCACTTGGAAGGTATCTCGGTATCGCGTTGAGCATAAGGCCGGGGAAGGGCACCACGCGAACCACTCGAGTCGCTGTCACTGTCAATGTTGTAGGTGGTCGTGTAGCCCGAGCTGCTCGAACTCGCGGAGCTTGGGTTCGACGCGTGGTTGAAGCGCAAGTGGACCTTCTGCTGTTGTTGTTGCTGTTGTTGTTGTCGGGCCTGATGGAGACGCGATATTCTAACGGAAGGGGGAGGATCGTGGTTAGTTTGACCTTACGAATCTTTAGGGCTTTGGTGGATTTGAAAGAATACTGAGATTATAGGGCAAAAAATCTCTTTTTTGTTTTTCAAATGAATAAATTTACCGACGATGCCTTGTATATAATACCGAACTCACTGTTAAATAAGTATTATTTACTTCCGATAAGATATCGTGCACGCGCGTGTTCGAGAGAATATCGCTATATTATACAATGTCCTTTAGCAAATAAAATGATTATTATAGTACTTACTTGGACTGCATCCTGACATTGTGAACGCGTGACAGTGCGCTACCGTTGCTCGGTCCGGTCTCCTCGTAGAGCTCCTCGTCGAGGAGGTCGGGCATCGACGAGCTGCCGCCATTCTGTTGCTGTCTGACACCGTTAATAGCTGTGACTCCGTAAACTGATCCGCCATCGTCTTCGCTGTAAATCTCGTCGTGGCTCTCGGCTATCGACGACAGATCGGCATTGTCCGAGCCATGGACGCCACGAGATAATAGTGGGTTCGCCTGCTCGAGACGCGCATAACCTGTAGAGGAAAGAGAGAATTTTGAAAAAATTGCGTAGAGGTAGGTATAGGCAAGAATCGTTCGACAAAGAGTGGTGATATATAGTGCAGGGATATATAACTTTTACGTAATGACTTATCTAATCGAGCGATCATCAAAATGACACGTGAACTCGTCGAAGCGCGGGGAGACAGTTCAAAATACAGATCAAGCTCGATACAGAGAAAGATATGAGATTGAAAATTGTTAATTTCTTTTTACTTTTGAATTATAATATTTTATAGAGGCTTTTGAGCGCTGATAGATCGTTATGTGTCTATAGCGAGAAATATTCTTTTTTTTTATATATATTTCGATCTGTATTAGTGATTACTAGGAATTGCTTAAGTCTCTCCGCACTATTTATCAGATTAAACACGGCGCTTTTACGCCTTCTTTTGATGTCTTCTTATCTTTTAATTTAGCTTGAAACAAAAAAAAAAAGAAAAAAATATGACTCGATCGCGCGGATCGTCATATTATTTCTCGCCAGAGTAAAGAACTTTACATTTTACAATCGATGCCGTTAATTATCGTTCCGAAAACTGTATAAATATAAAAGATAATGTATAATATCGTCGATATTTTAGTCGAAGTAATTTCGCTCACCTGCGAGCGTTGCCTCCTTCAGGATGAACGTGTAATTGACCTTGAGCTCGGCTGGCGAGGAATAATGCCTTGCGTCGTCAAGTTCTGTCACTAATATGTTGTCGTGGGATACATAGAGCTTGATCGGCCGCAATGGCTCAACCGTCGGTTCGTCCTTGCTGAACGCGTTGAAGCGTATCCGGCCGTCATAGTGCTCGTGAAGTATGTCCGGTAGTAGCACCACCTTCGTTGGCTGCAGTCGACGATTGAGCTCGCGTTCGTGCAATGCTACCGCTTCGCGTGCCTCTGCTATTTCTCTGTAAGGGACGAGAGGGATGAGAATTTGGTGGAGACATGCGCGTGGATTAGGTTTGTTCATTCGTCATTACAAGGATGAGAAAAAAGGGGGTAATTGTTGTAACGCAGTTTCGCTGGATAAGTAAATGCATTGTCACCAGATATAGCAAACGCCTGTTGGAACCGAACAAATGCCGGTTCGCGGGTATAAGTATGACAAAATTATAGATTTTTCAAAAAATCGGCTATCAAAAAGAGTAGGTAAATCGGCTATAGCAAACGTGTGTGAATCACCGCATTGATTAAAAATATTTTTCGGTATAAAAGATGGTATATGGCTTATTGTTAAGTGGCAATAATTGTTTTTTTTCCCGTTCGCTTTGATCTTATCATGCAGCGGCAATCTCATCGGTGCTGCTCTTTGTGTATAGTTACTCAATCTTTGTTCAGCGCGACGTAATCGTTCATTAGCAAGTGAATTATTGAGCTTTTTCAATAACAATTTCAAGGGGGTTGTTGATTTTTTTTGAAGGTCTAGAGTCAATGTTAAATGAGACATTCAAATGAATATTGAGTTATATTTCGATTGGTTCAGGTTTTATCGTGACATGATCATAGTTTTAGACGAATACTTGGATAGACCAACATAAAATGTTTGTACATAAATTAGCTATTCAACTGTTAATTTAATTATCGGTAAAATTTCAACAAACGCATGAAATTATAACATTATGTAACGCAAAGATTTTTTGGGAAATAATTTGAAATTCTAATTGTAATGCGTTTATTCCGTCAACATCTTAAACGCTCATACCAGCGTAGCTGCAAAGTTATTGTTTTGAACTCTATTATTTACCGCATTCTTATATATTTTATTATAATTTTTTCGCGCGAAAGAGGATCATAAAATCGATTTCTTCATCATCTATCGCTAGCGCTGCGCGAGATATTTACAAGTTTTCCTCATTTACGAAGCTGTAATTCAAAAGATGTCACCCGAGCTTAAATGAAATTGAATTCTTTCAGGTATTACGTCATATTCCTTATGATCGTCACGATCGATTAGATTAAATCTCATTACGCACCGATAAAAAGGCATGATATTCCAATAATAAAAGACACGAAGGGTTCAAGAATTTCACTCTCACGACGTGTACAAGTAGCTTCTTGAAGTGTCAATCGTCAATACGACGCGGAATTTCAACTGACCTATTTCTTTGAAGTATATAGGCGTGTACGAAAGTACGTTTTAAATAAATTGATAATAAATTTAGTTTCAAGAGAAAATAAATCACGGCTTAATGTCGATAAGGATTGAATGGAAAATTACCGGTTCAATTGGTCGCTGCTTAAAAATAATGATGAGTAATTACAATTATTAAAATTATCGTTCATTAATTTTTATACCGTTTATACTTGAACGATTTTAGTTTGAAAACTCGACATTTGAAATTCGCATGCTACACGAGAGCATTTCACGCGTTTCATGGTTCAAATGATGAAGTTAATCAAACAAATATCCATACAGATCCTCGGATTTCCTGAGCATTTAAATACCACATGTATAGGTACCATATCGTGAATCTCTTAGATCCTCAACAAGAACGTCTCTTACCAGTTGGACCAAACCATCCCTCATCCAAAAACCCCCACACCACACCCTCACTTGAGCAAACCACAAAACCCAACTCCACAAGAAAATTACACCACTTCACCGCAGCATCAGCGCACTCACTTCTCATAATGCGTGAACAGCTGCATCGACAGCACGAGATTGTTCAGCAGAAAGATATTCGGCTCCTTCTCGATCATCGTCCTGAGCATCTGGAGTCTGAGCTTCTCATCCTCGCCCTCGACATGGTTGAAGCTACCCTCGAGCGCCTCTTCCTCAGCAGTCTGTGCTTTAAAAACCGGGCCATCAGGGGTCTTCCGCCCACGCTTCAATGGCGCAACCAGCTTCGCGCCCATCCTCTCCATCAAGTTTCCAGGCATAATCGTTGTCCTCACTTTCTCTCTCTATCCTTGTTCTCCGGTCCTCTATCACAGCTCACCGCGAGGCTGGACACGAGCAGGAGAGAAGGCACATGGCCCCCGAGGCTCGAGGTAAGGCGACTGACGCTACCTTGATAGCGCGCAGGCGGCAGTCAAGGTGCGCACGAGAGAGATAAGAGCGCACAAAGTCAGGGCTCGTCGTTCAATTGGTCAACGGCGCTGTTGCTGTTATCAGGAGTGTGTAGATGTGTATAGGTATGATAATACATATGGCGATGGTGATGATGAGCGAACGCGGAATTCGCAGGAGGGTGAACACAGATGTACATCTGGGTCATATATGGGGTGTTGGTATCTGGGTGGATAGGTTAGCTGCTGGCGTGTGCGATGTCGTTTTAGACGAATTTTCGGCATCAAGAGATTAGATTACGCTGTTTGCGAAGGAGAGTATTGATCCCGCGTGTTACGAGAGCGGAGCGTATAGATTAATTCACGAAGAGTCGTAAATTTTTTATAATATTCAAAGGTCGTTTACGATGTCTTGTTAAGTTCGCTATCCTCGAAATTGATTTTGAACTGTAATGGATAGTCACTGTGGACAGTTATACGTAGAATTTGATCATCAGCAAGACCATTGCAGGCTACCACAGACATATAATGTCTGTAATGTCTGTAAAAACATATAAATTTGCAATAGGATCATTGGCGGGTTCCATAAAAGAGTTTCATATTGTCTAAACTTGATTTCGATCTATAAAACAGATGTCCCGATGATGGTCTATCATTTAGTTTTAGTAATCTTGATTTAAGATAAGAACCAATCCAGAAGCACGACCTCGCGTGCCTAACTTTGTATAACTATAATATAGAATAATAGAACGCAGAATGTCTATTTCTTTTAAGGGTGCGTCTTTGTACAAAAGTATATGTATATTAGTCATCACATTAAATGACTCAGCATCGATATGATAAACTACTTCAGATCCAGACTCAATACCTCATTCGAATTACTCAATGTGGGATTTCACGCTGAAATTTTAGACA
Organism: Torymus auratus; assembly: GCA_900474315.1. Classification (NCBI taxonomy): domain Eukaryota; kingdom Metazoa; phylum Arthropoda; class Insecta; order Hymenoptera; family Torymidae; genus Torymus; species Torymus auratus. The sequence continues at coordinate 24,801 of UXGD01000619.1, read as the reverse complement.
GCGATCATTTGTCATTATTTCATAAACGAAAAAACATGATTCAGCAATGTGTTTAACCGTCATCCGTGTCGTGCAGTTCAAGTACCTGTAGTGCATAAAGTCAATGGTCTTTTACTCTAGGTATTTTGTAGTATTTGTAATATATATAAATAACATTATCATCAAGTCCAAAATTTCTGCCGTTGTTCATTTCTTCATTTTAGATTTGAGATTAATGAATTCTACAGTTAGCAGAACTGGATTAAATTCTAATAACATTAGTTAGAATTCAATCGTCTCTCCAAAATTGATGTAAAATTGATGAATAATTCAACAAAACGTTGAGTAAAATGTCAAATGAATGATAAATAAAAGTTTTCAATTGAGGAATAAAATTTTATTATACGCGTCGAAGATTTTATATTGACTTATTGACTTGATGGGCGCGTAAAATCTAAATTAATCAGTGATTAATAAAATGAGTCAACCATCAATATAAGTTCCGAGAAGTAATAATCGGCCGATATATAAAATGATGGGAGGGATTAAAGGTCGTAGAAACGCAATAAAAATCACTGCCATACCAAGAATATCTATTATAGTTATTATTACTGACAGTTGCAGTCGCGCATTTTTATAAATTGCTTCCAAACGGGACTAGCCCATCCTTTATATGCTACAAATACCACAAATTAGCAAAATTTATATGTATAAATATTCGTAAAGGAAAACGTAAAGAATTAATAACAATTATCGAAGTATATATACATTTTATTTTCAAAGCAATTAAGCAAGCAATCGATAAAGTGCGCATCACTCAGCAACAACACTTATCGTACATTCCTTCAATTTTTATATACTATTCAAAAGTACACGAAAACTTCAAATCACCACCGATTCGTAAATTATGGCCTTAAAAACGTAACGTACATAGAGAGTAGAGTAAGTAGAGATTTTTCAACGAATACACCTCCCAATTCTCATTCAACGTTGGCATTTTTCTACCGAACATCACGTCCCAGCCATAATCACGCGATCGGCTAAACTTGGCTCGAACCTCGTCTTTCATATCTAATCATATAGGCATCTCCGAAATCTCCTACCTATACTCACATATCTAGTTCAACTCCAACCGTCACGTACGCATATCGTACTACACTTGTGGCCCCAACTTCTCCCTTAAAATTCCCCAAATTGCAGTAGATATACTTTCTGCTCCCGCGCCAACATTCTGGAAAACGCACGCATGGCGTAATCGATTTTCACACCTGATATACGTCACGCTCGCATATAGGACTTGACGCGCGAGAACGAGCGCGAACGCTATAGCCGATAAAAATCAGCTCTATATCTTATCGGGCAGCGGGTGGCGCGCGCGAAAAATCTCGCGCTAATCCAGCCGCCACGACGATTATTACAAAAGAAGAAGGAAGAGAGAGAGAGCGAGAGGAGCTCGTTTACTCGATTCTTCCTTTATCGAAAGCACTTATACGTATATAATACACGATTCCTTTTTTTTATAATACGATTGGGTTCTCCCCTACGCGAGATCGATCGTGTAACACGTTTGTCATATATGTATGTTGCATTTTTCGAAAGTGGATGGGAGTTTTTCGATCCTCCTCGAATTACACAATCGAGCTGATCTCCGGTTGTACAAACAGGGATAGGAAGTGATGGGTTGCAAAAGTTCATTTGCCGATTGGTGATAATTATTATGCGCGTTGTGCGCGACGCGGATACACGATAATTGTAATTTATGATAGCGCGCATATGTACAGTGACACGACGATTAACATTCTGAGCGGAAGATCCGCTTTTGCAGCCTTTCTGTGACATCAAAACAAAAACATTTTTTCAGTTATCTTTTGAGCGATAAAACAAGGAACAGTATACACGCGCCACTTTATTGTGTATAAGTATAGGTACTATAACACATGATCTTTCACAATGTTTGTTTGAGTTTAGGAAGAATAAGTATCTGTAACGCTGTATGTATGATGAAACTATTTTTTTTCTTTATTTGGATTGATTGGAATTGCAATTATCTAATAGCAAATAGTACAACACGTTTTTGTTTGTTATAAAAATTAGTTTTGTTAAGATTCCCAGGGGGAAGTACGATAGTTGATAGTAATCTATATCGACAGTGTATATAAGATTCATTTCACACATGCATAGCAGCATGCGCTTCACAAGTGGATTAGGAAGTGAACACTTACTTCCATCAATTAACATTAGATTAATGAAAATATTTACTATTGTGCAACTATCAATATACTAAAACAAGTTTTCGCATAAAAGTAAATTGAATTTACAATAGTTTATTTTATTATATCCATGCGTTTATTTTATTATTATATATGCGTTATATTTAAGTAATTAATTCTGATTCTGATAAAATTTATGAGAGCATGAGAGAAAGTTTTGAAATATCAGAATAAATACCGAGGGCTTCAAATTTGTTTATTATGCTTATTTATCATTATGGGATGATTAATAAGATTTATTGCGAACTGAACTTACATAATAATGACTTGATATACAAATCATGCGTTTCACTCAGCAAATATCAGAACATTGATTTTTTTTTCTGACAGAATGTGTCATACCTATGCGGTCGATGGCCTTTAACCGTAAAATGCTGTCGCAAATTTCGTTCAGAAAATTAAAATTTACTTGAATACCGCATAATGGCATATTTGATATTAAAAAATTGATATCTGTGTGACATTTTTTATTTATATTTCATTTATGCTTGAAAATACAATAAAAACTAGCTAATGCATATTTTTATTATATTATTGGCTAAGTTCCTTTGAGCTATGCTTACAAAATCACTCTATGAAACAGTTACAAGACTACTACTTAACACTATACGTAAGCGATATACAGTTGTTGCTTACCTACTTAAAAACATCTCTCGTTTCTACTTATTTTTCCTCAACATGATTCCTCAATTATCTTTAGTACTAATAAATTACACCATTACGAAACCAGGAAGCGAAAATAGCTCACTCGGCCATTATTCGTTTTGTTCGCAGGTGGAGACGGTGCACTGGACGTTCGACAACGTGCTAGACAACCAGTTGCTCTCGGACTTCCTCTCGAAGAAGCACTTCGACCTGGTGATCAATCTACCTATGCTGAATGGCGGAGCCCGAAGAGTGTCCAACTTCATGACCCATGGTTACCGCACCCGCAGGCTCGCTGTCGATTACTCCGTCCCGCTTGTCACCGACGTCAAGTGCGCCAAGCTTCTCGTTGAGGTATGATGATTTTCGAATTGTTTTTTTTTCGTAGGGTAAGGGGAAAATTGGAAGTGACGAAAAAAGCTCAGAGGTGTGGGTGTATACTTTTTTTGTATGATTTTAAAAGACGTGTGAGTTGCAAATTTGAGGACTAATATCAGAGCAACGCAACTCGTTTTTAATTATAAATATACGTATAATATTTGAAGTGACTTAATTCGAAGTTATTTAATTTTTATGCAAAGAATAATCTTCGAATTCATGCGATTCAGTTAGTGGTTCGTAAAAATTTTTTCGTAGTGCATATAAAAAAGTGATAAACCTGTTGCTTCCGAAAATCCATTGTAAAACGTGAGCAAATATAGATATATAAATGCACGTGTGCGAGTGTCTGGTCTTATCTCGTGCGAACATTAACGCGATTTCGCTGTAACGATTAACTAAACAGGAAAATTTGTTCCTCAAAGGATTAAATAATATATTGTACACCTGTGGATTGTGAAACAATGGAGAAACTTTTTTTATGACACTAGATTTTCCGGTCAATCGCGTATACTTGAGCGTAAACAAATAAAGAAATAAAAATTGCTTTTAGGTCGTGATCCTTAATTAGTGGGATATTAATAGTTTGCAAATACAGAGCTGGTAATATATGAACTGTAGAGGTTAAAGTTTTAATTATGCATATCGAACGCGGAACCGTCGCCGGTGATAACATTATCACAGCCGCTATCCCGACGGATTTCTCGTTGGACTTTGCCTTTTTCGCAGAATTTTTTACGCGTAATTCGTGTAATCGTCTGACCATCACTTATCTGCTTATGCGTAAGAGTTTATTCGCGATTATGCACATGATTTATTTTTGGCTTTACAGTGACCTAATGTTGCGTAAACTTGTTAATGCTAATAAAAGGGCTTTAATTTTGTAAAATATTAAATTTTTAACATGCAAATGTTAAGTTTCATTCTTCTTGACTGTTATTAAAAAACCGAAGTTAAAGTTAAAAATCTGTCGTTTCCTGTTCTGATACAAGTAATTCGTTTGCAAAGATACAGCTTCGTAATTTTTTCGATACATCTAAAGGAACAAAGTACTCGTGTGTAATCTCAAGCGGGAAGTTAAAATTTTTAGTTGATTTAAATACTATTATGGGATTAATGGCATTCCCTGGAACTGAACAGTGTGTCTATTAGTAGATTTCTTTGTTTCTAGTTTTATCTAACGCGAAACTTCAGAAAGTGATATCAAATCTTGAGCCTGTTAGCTACACCTATTGAAGTTGAGTGCGTCATCAAATAGAACACGATTATATCTAATTTTTCCAACATGTATATTGTTTGCAATATCGTAGAAAAATTTTTTTTTAGATAACAGCTTTTTTAAATGATGAGGAGTAAAACGTTTTTAGTAATATTGTAATTCATTTTTTCGGTTACATTTTTTGTATTTGGAATAAATGACCATTATATCATTCAAGTAAACAAAATATTTGCAGCAATTAGATACGCATTATTCGTGTAAATAAAATGAATGTAAAATTCATGACGAAACGATGCGTGTATTGCAATATTCAAAAGCATTTTTGATTCTTGAAATCATTTACCCTCTCGTTTGCTTTATAAACCGACCAATTGGTATTTTATCGAATCGATTATCCGCCGACAATTGAGTTAAAAATTTACAACACATTCCACCATATCGAATACACAATGCTTCACGAAACCTCTAAACTCAACTTTATCAAATACAAAAATCGTGCTTTTACAAAAACATTTACAGGTACCGAACCAAATAAATAAGAAAATGAAAGATTCAACCATTATATGTACTTTTTTCCTCGTTTCGCAGGCTATGTACATGCTGGGCGGCAAAGCTCCTCCAATGAAAACCCACACGGACTGCATGACATCGCGTCGGTTGCTCCGTCTGCCCGGCTTCATCGACGTGCACGTGCACACACGCGACCCTGGAGCAACCCAGAAGGAGGACTTCGCCTCGTGCACCGCCTCGGCCCTTGCTGGCGGCGTCACTATGATCTTCGCCATGCCCAACACTCAGCCGGCCGTTGTCGATGAGCAGGCGTTCATTTTTGCCAAGGAGGTAAGATTGTGGGGAGAAAAAAAAATTCATATTAAGTCTGTCGAATTCTACGCGGTATTTTCAAATGGTTCAGCAAGGAGCTTCATCAACCTATACTAAGGTGTATATAGATACCTTGTAATATCGGAAAAGTATCCTGATGCAGTAGTATCTAAAAATCTGTACAGGAAAATGCTTTGAAATCTATTACGGCATCATAGAAAGCACCGATAACGATAATCTGATCGAGTTACTCATTTTTCCTTACGCGCGCGCGACATCCAATAAAATAAGAAGCAATAATGTACTCGGGTCCAACTGCATACCGGTATAACAAAAAAAAATAAATAACAAATTTAAAAATGTTTGTTCCATTTAGCGTGCAAAGAACGGCGCGCGCTGTGACTACGCCATCTTTTGCGGCGCCTCGTCCGACAATTTTGACACGATAGGCGAGCTCGCCCCGATGGCTGCCGCCCTTAAAATGTACCTCAACGAGACCTTCACGACTCTGCGTCTCAACGACCTTACCGTCTGGATGAAGGTATATAAAACTTTTATACCTATTTCACCTATACATTAAAACATCTACGGAAACTCGTAAACTGTGTGTGTATATTTTAGCACTTCGAGATGTGGCCGCACAAGTATCCGATCTGCGTGCACGCGGAGGGCCAGACAACCGCCGCGGTACTGTTTTTGGCCAGCCTTTACAATAGGCCCGTGCACGTGTGCCACGTGGCGAGGAAGGAGGAGGTATTGCTCATTAAGGCCGCCAAGGATAAGGTGAGAGAAATTTGTTTTTTTTTGCAGTGTGTTTTTTTTTCTAATTGAGTGAAATAATTTGGATAGTGAATTAAGAAGTGAAATAATTCAACAGTTTTTCAGAACGATTATTCACATAATTATGAAGAAAAATTCGTTTCTCATCTATTGTTTGCATTATTTCAGCCAACATTTTGAATGTGGATAATACTTTTAAAAGCTTTAAATTAAGTTACAAAGATACCAATGTTTTTAATTATCTCACTATGAAAATTAAAAATATTACCGTCCGACTTGTATAATATATAATTAAATTTAAATTCAACACCTCGTTAAAACAACAACCACGTGCCCAACGTCTCGTATTCATACAGCGAGCCATTGCCTTGACCGACAATTCGTTCACGTATTATTTTCTTCCAGGGTCATCCGGTCACCTGCGAGGTTTGCCCGCACCACTTGTTCCTCTCTCAGGAGGACTTGGACCGCATCGGCCAGGGACGCGGTCAGGTCAGGCCCATGCTGGTCAGAAAGGAGGACGTTGATGCACTCTGGGAGAACATGGATTACATCGACGTGTTCGCTACCGATCATGGTAATTTCCTGTTCATTCAAATTCGTTATTCTTTAATCACGGCTTTGGTATATAATTTAGTTTAGAATATTTCGAAAGAGTATAAAGTACAAAGTTTATCAGTGCTTAGTCATACAATAATTTTATCAAAAACTAATAAAATAACGTTAATCCCGTCTACGTAGAAGGAATTTTCTGATAAGTAAGATTTTTTTTTTTCAAATTTTATCAAATAAGCGAACGATTTTGAATGAAAATAGCAATTTTTTCATTATTGGAGTTTTGAGACAATCTTATCGTAATTCTTTAAATACCTTGACCTTGTCGCAATTTGAAACAAAAAAATTAAGTTGTTCGTTTGCATAAAATAATTTTCCAACTTTAAAAGCCACAAACTTAAAATCAATCTTATATCACTCTATCTTGATCAAAGCATTACTATTAAAAATCATAAGAATATAGCATTAACCAATAAACAATTAAATTGACAGCCCCGCACACCGTTGAGGAGAAGTCACGTAAGTCGCCGCCACCACCGCCGGGCTTTCCCGGTCTCGAGACGATCCTGCCGCTGCTGCTGAACGCCGTGAACGAGGGTCGGCTAACAATGGAGGTCAGTGTCAGTGTCGTGATGAGCGCACTCTCGCGACTATAATGATTGTGCAATCGCCACGGCGCGATAACAATCGTCGCGAAGGTCAGGTGCACTTTGCGATTGTGCGTACTTTTCTCTTAATCCGTTAAAAGGGTTTGTGCGTGAGCTTTGCGCTAAGTGAAAGCTTTTATATCGCTTCGTGCGGGGAACAAAGACCGAGGTGTGTTTTTTTATTTATCGCGATGTAATTAAAAAAAAGTCGCCTGCTTGTATTGTTTGTAGGATTGAGAATAAATATAACGTAGATGTTGGTGGTGGTAATGAAGACCAGCGTGAAATGTGTTTGATTCGAAGGTAAACAGATAAATTGGACGCTTACATGGGTTTGCGAAAGTCAGTGGGGTGGGGTTTAGAGTAGCCGTTGGCGTGTATTGACTTTTAAGTGTTCAAATAATGTGCTTTTGCAAATGCAAATATATAGAAACCTCGATATCTTATTGTTATATTTACTTTATAAATTGGAAGGTAAGGTGCAACTTAAATCTGCATAATATATTTGCACAAATAATTCGATCGTTTAATGACAATAATACATATTTTAATTTACGGATTGCGAGATTAATATAATAAACGTTCTGAAATATTTTGTGATTAATTTATTGTCGATTTTCATATTTTAATCTTATATTTCATTATGAAGAGTAAATTTTGATTAACCCGTTTATGGTTACTATTATCGATAAACTTATGAATTTCAACATCAATTCCGTAAATATCCGACACGTTACCCGGTCGTTTTTAGATTTTTCGATTTTGTATTTACAAAGTTATTTTCGCATTTCATCAAAAGTTGACACTAACAATAAGATTGAATAAACTAATAATAAAAAAAAATTACAAAACACAAATTCTAATCGAACAAAACTCGTTCCCAACTACGACGCCCACAGGACTTGATCGAGAAGTTCTACCGCAACCCGAAACGCATTTTCAATATCCCCGACCAGCCAAACACGTACGTTGAAGTGGACCTCGACGAGGAGTGGACCATACCTCAGGCAATGAACTTCACCAAATCCAAATGGACGCCTTTCGCCGGCATGAAGATCCGCGGTGCCGTGCACCGAGTCGTCCTACGCGGCGAGGTCGCCTACATCGAGGGCCAGGTACTCGTGCCACCGGGTTACGGTCAGGACATACGTGAGCAGCAGCTCCAGAAGAAGCTCAAACTCGCGCCGCCCATCGTCCATCAACCTATCGGCGAGGTTGGCAGTCGGCCGAGCTCCGCCATGGACGGGGTGCTGTCGCCCAAAAAGGGAGTGTTTGGAGATAAGAATATTGAGAACGACGACGAGCCGCTTGGTAAGGGATTGATATTGATCGGTATATTTAATCGTGAAAACCGCTTTCTGTGGTTTAGAGTAAAGCGATTTAAAGTTGTGTATCTAGATGATTAACAATTTTCGTTTCATCATTAAGATTTGTTTCCGTTTTACAAAATATGCATTGAATAATTTAAAATACTTTACAGTAAAAATAGATAAAAGTATAAGAAAATTATAATGTCTGTAGCCAAATACGTTTTATCTGAATCTATCAAAAATTTTAGTACTACTTTTCAATATGTATTACACTTTTATTGCGATACCTTTTATTCTTATTATTACATAATAGTTTTATCATCATTTTTATATATTTGCAGAATCCTACGGCCATCTGATCAACCCCATATCCAAATCCTCTGTCCACTTCGCGGCCGACTTCCAGCCCGTGCAGCGAGTCATATCGCCGCTGCCGTTCACCAATGCAACGCGCTTCAAGAGCGACAGCAATCCGAACCTCGATGTTCATCCATTAGTGCAGGCGTTGCCGTCTGCTACGCAGCCGCTCAATCACGGCCTCACCGGACATCACATCCTTTCTGTGGATATGTTTAAGAAGGAACAGCTGAAGGACGTATTCGATATTGCTCATGATTTGCGTAAGAGCATCATTGCCGATAGGCCCGTGGATCATATATTGAGGGTACGGTTTTGCTGATTTTATAGAGATGAATGTTTTGTTGGTTGAGATTTTCCAAGTGTTTTATTGATTTTTATTTTCTTTTTATCATAGGGAAAAATTATGGCCTCAATATTTTATGAGGCCAGCACGAGAACGTCTTGCAGTTTTTCCGCAGCTATGCAGCGACTGGGAGGCAGTACTATTCACATGGATGCAGTACAATCTTCCGTTACAAAGGGAGAGACCCTTGAAGGTATTATCTTATCCGTAAAGAAAATACTAATTGAAACTTGATGTTGTAAAATTATTATTTAATATACCAATAAAACATTCGTAGATTCTGTTGGTGTCATGGCGGGTTATGCGGACGTCGTAGTTCTCCGACACTCGGAACGTGGTGCTATGAACGTAAGTAGTTTTTCAATATCCAATATAAATTAAAAATTAAAGTAAACGAAGAATATAGTAGTTTTCGGTACCAGGCCGTAAAGTAACATTTTACTGGGACCTTGTGAGAATTGATGCGTAGTCGAGGTGTGGTCCGAGAATGCACAATTCTCACCAGATCTGTAAAATTTTACGACCGAGTAATGAACATTATTTTTCGTTATACATGTCCATAAATTACGTATTTTACGAACACGTAGGACAAAAATTTTATTTACGGTTCTTAATGTTTTGCAGAGAGCCGCCGTTCGTTGTCGCAAACCTCTGATAAACGCTGGAGATGGTATTGGTGAGCACCCAACTCAAGCTTTGCTGGACATATTCACCATTCGTGAAGAAATGGGTACCGTAAGAGGCCTTACGATTACCATGGTCGGTGATCTCAAGCACGGCAGGACTGTTCATTCTCTTGCAAGGTATTGTTTCGTAACGATAATTTTAATTATTATGTGACGTGGAAACGTATTACCTTGTAACGAATTTTCATTTCGCTTTTCAACAGGCTGCTGGCATTATACGAAAACGTACAGTTACGTTATGTCAGTCCAACGAATTTGGAAATGCCAGATGAAATTGTGCGGTATGTGGCCAGCAAGGGAGTGCCTCAAGAAAAATATCAAAGGCTGGAAGATGTTTTGCCGGAAACTGACATCTTGTACATGACGAGGATACAGAAAGAACGATTCGCGTCTCCGGAACAGTATCAGCAGGTAAAATAACAAATGCCAATGCTTATACCTCGATATTTAAGCATCAGTAAAATATTTTTCCTTACGAATTCTATACATTGTCCACTTCTCTTGTTACACAGGCATCTGGCCAGTTTGTCGTGACGCCTCAACTAATGACGCGCGCCAAGAACCGGATGCGGGTTATGCACCCGATGCCCCGCCTCGACGAGATCAGCTCGGAATTTGACAACGATCCGCGCGCGGCATACTTCCGCCAGGCTGAGAACGGCTGCTACGTGCGCATGGCCCTGCTAGCCATGGTTTTGGGCCGTCTTTGAGGACCCGCTCAACTACAGCAATGAGCGACCGGCCTTGGCTTTCGCTCACGCACATACACAGAGGCATACACGTTAGGTACTACTACTACTACTACACAACAGAACAACGACGGCGGCGGCTCGTCATTCCACACGCGGTGTCTTTTATATATCCCCGGCGTACACAGCTAGAAATTTCTGATGTACATACACGGCCTTGCTGACGACGCACCTCACGTGCGGACGTGATTATTTTCCACGAAGACAATTGCGGGCGTTCGACGAATTTGATCCTGCTATTGAAGAGCGTATTATATACGCGGTCTGATACACGATGATATTCGAGGTTGAGTGTGGCGTTATGTTATATTATGGTTGCGTGCCATTTTTTGAAGGGAAGTTTTTTTAGTTTATTATTTTAATGACGAGGTTTGGATTCGTGTGCATCGAATTTCAATTTGATCGTGACAAGTTTTTAAGAATACAACATTGCTGGTAGAGAATAAAGTTTTTAAAGTATTGAAAATCATGTTATAAAATTTTGAATACACGAAATATTGAAACGTTGCCATATATAAAAGTTCCTTTTAATACTGGTTGTTATATCAAATGCATAAGAATATATGTTATAAGACCGTTGTTAAAGCAACAACAGATTGTAATCTACAATTTTTTAAAATGATTTGAAATGACGACAAATTTAATATTTAAATCTGTAATTAGTTAACTAGATATGACATTTGTTATTATAACCTTTGACGCGGTTCGCTGAAACCAAAAGATTCTATAAAATACTAATTTCCAGCTGCGTACCCTGGGCATTCCAAGATAGGTAATATTTACAAGTCAATAATATCTATAGATGCATAATAGCCGTTTATGCTGAAAGTTTTTATATTGTTTTGAAAAAAATTTTGACCGAAGTTAATTAATAAGAATAATGCCCGCAGGCGTGCACATCAATGTTTTGTCTGCATGAATATATCAGCTGTGCTGATAAAAAAAGAGACCGAGAGAGGGGAATATTTAGTTTTTATATCCATCAATCACTTTAGTTTAACAAACTAAATGCTGAATTTTTATCTTTTACTTACGCTAGAGTATTTCCAGAGGCAATGTACCGGGTAAACGTATATGATGCATGGATTTTCTTAACGTCCACGATTATAAATTTTTTATAAAGTTAATAGTGAAAGAAACTTGATAGGATTGTTCAGTTATATTACCTTTTATGTCGATAATTGCGGTTACTTATATTGTGATTTTATAATTACTTTTACATTAATGAATAATGAAAATAAAACAAATAAATAATGTTTTTTATTGCAGTTGTTATTGTTTACTATTTTGTCAAGTAATTGAGATTCCAGTTATTACAATATATATAATACATATTTAACAATAAATTTAATTTTTTAATTTCACAGATAAAGGCACATATTGCTTAGTATGTCGTCGCTGTTAGCATGTATATAAATATACGATAAAATTGGCTTAATATATCAATCCACTTATTTTTAAGTATATTCAAGGTTGTATAGGCTGTAAGGTCCCTGCCAAAAGTTAGTTTGTTACGTTAAATTGCGATAAATAATTATGTAAAGCAATTGATCGCAAGAACTAAAAATAGATCAATTGCTTTACATAATTATTTTTTGCAGTTTTAACGCCAAAAAATGACTTTTGACATGACCCTTGCGGCCTATACAACCAGCTTTGTGATATGTATGAGTATTGACATTCATTAAGGAATGATAATATGATTAAAAATTTTACAAATAAAAAAAAAAATTATTTTACTTTACAAAAATAACTCTTCGTATGGTATTGCAATTTATATTTTGGAGCGTGGTATGATTATTGACTATTTAACTAAGAAGGTAAGAAATGTTGACTCTTTCGCTAATTGGTTCACAGAGTAATGAAACGATGATTTTTGGCACATATTTATAACGAATTCGCACACACCTTATTGTCATGACGATATCCTTAACTATGCTTATAATACTAAAGTAGAATTCGTTAAAATAGGTAAAAAATAAGCACTCGCGTGAAAATATAATATGAGATCTCATATAAGATTGTAATTGAGATCTCATATGAGATTGCAATTGAGATCTCATATAGATTTCACATGAGATCTATATGAATTCTCATGTGAGATCTCATATGAGATCCTTATACGAATTTCAGATATTATATCTCATGTGAGATCTCATATGAGATCTATTCAGCCATTTTCTATTAAGTAAAAAAATTTGGAGACATTTGATATCATCTGAGATCTCATAAGAGACCTCATCTGCAACTTTCATTAGTTAATAAATAATTTATTTTTGCAATAAATTTATTTTTTATAATATTTATATTTTTTATAATAAATATTATATTTTATTGAATATTTAGAAATAGAATGAAGTAAAATATTAACATTAGTAAAACGTATTGATAAAACTTTACTGCTTTTTACTGCTTTTTTTAAAGATTCATTAAAATATACTGTTTATTCATACTTCTACATTAACAATAAATTATTTATTAATTAATTAAAATTGCAGACATTAGATCTCATCTGAGATCTCATATGAGATTGTGCATGAGATCGAAGGTGTGAAATTTTTTTATTAATTATAAAATTGCAGATAAGATCTCATATGAGATCTGACATGAGATATAATGTCTGAAATTCGTATAAGGATCTCATATAAAATCTATATGAGATCTCAATTACAATCTCATGTGAGATCTCATATTATATTTTCATGCGGGCACACACTTTAGAAATGCGACGAATGAAGTGGAATTGCGTGAAGATACCTTAATATTTTTCTACACAAATTGCAAATGTATAAAATCGTGAAAATCATCCAACAATTTTCACAGAAAATGACGAATCCACAATTTTGTTACCATAGGCGCGCTATTAAAACCATCGAATCCAAAGCCAAACGCGACTGTTCTCTTCGTTTCATCATCCCCAAACTACCACGTGTATAGCTAGCGCTACGTGTAAACCAAGCACGCGCGCGCCCAGAGACCTAAAAAAAAGAGAAGAGCCGCTATACCTATAATACACTCATCGGCGCGTGCCTCCGTCCACGTACACCCGCGCATGTATGAATTAATCTGCACCTCACGCGCGGTCACAGACATATACACGTACGATCTCTGACGTCACGGGGGTGTGTTTTTTTCCCCGTTTACGCACGTCCGCGCCGTTCGCTGTTTCCTGCGGAGCTTTCTCCGTGTCTACCGGCACGTATATAGGGGATTCCTGCATCGCTGCTGTCAAGGTAGACTAGGTCGTCAGACGACTGCGTCAAGGGTGTTGGGTGGCATGGTGATGACAGTGCTACTGCCTGATGCCTCCGTTGTTCGCCGTACTCGCTCGAGCCGTTGGGGCACATGTCCGCGGCGAATCAATTGGAGTCCTCGTGCCATGATCATCTTCCTGTGGGAAGGAGAGAGATATGCGCGGGTCAGATTATAATATAAGTGCGTTCTATCGTTCCAGATTTTTTGAGAGAAATTTATTACTTTGGAAATTATTGATTATGCTATCACGTGTTCGCTTTAGTTGTATGCATAATAAGCATTATGGTTTTACATGACAATCACAATTTGTAGAGTTGCAGATGCATATATGTATTATGTGCTTTTATTTTTTCAATCAAATATTATACAAATAATATTTTTTCACCATACCCTGGCCGAATGTTGTACTTTCAGCCAGGGTATGGAGAAAAATAGTATTTACGCTCCACGGAAGTAAAATTGACCAGCCGCCCTCATCTTGTGTATGCCACCCTCGCCTTTAGCTCGGGTAGCAATTTACACGAGATATGGACTGTCCAAGTTTTTCCTCCCTATAGGTGCGTAATATATACTATTACAGCGATTTATTTTCAATTTTTGCTTCAGCTTTTTTTTTTTAACTTTGGCTCTGGCTATTTGAGTTTAAGACTTTTTCAATTGATTGACTCATTTACTGTCGCTAATCTGAGATACTTTCTTTTTACATCGACCTTACTTCCCCCGGATATTTTATTCTGAGACTTTTTAAATTAATCGGATCGCGTATTTTGTCACGCGGCCCCCGGCTATTTGGGTTTTAGAATTTCTTGAATAATTCACTGGTTTAACTAAAGGGTAAAAGGGTAACTCCCCTTTTTGCGTCGGCCTCACCTTCCCCGGCAAGTTGAGTTCAAGACTTGAATAATTAATCTACTCCCTGACTGTCGAAGTACTGTTTACGCAAGTCCCTTCTTTTACGCGAACCTCGCGTTCCCCGGCCCTTATTTGGGTTTGAGACTTTTTTAATTAATCAAATCGTTAACTTAGGCTCGTCCGCGTAACTCCCTTTTTTGTGCCGAGCTTGCGTCTCTCGGCTATTTGAGTTAAAGACACTCAGACTTTTTACTTAATGGAATCCTCTTCCTGTCGTAGAGTACGTCTGCGTAACTTGCTTTTTTTGCGTGGTTTAAGACTTTTGTAATTAACCAACTCGCTCACTTATGTACGTAGATGTATAACTTCTTTCTTTTTCATGGACCACCCGTCGACCTGCTATTTTGGTTTAAGACTTTTTTTAATAATTGATTCTTTTTCATGGATCTCCCGTCCGCCGGCTATTTTGCTTTAAGACTTTTTTAAATAATCGACACATTTAATGACACACATCTACTTAACTCCCTTTTTTACGTGGATGTAGTAGAAATAATTTTCGTGCTTAATCGTGCATAATTGTGCTTATCTGTGTAAAACTGTGCCAAAATGTGCCCAAGTAGTTAGGTTTCGGACATTTTGCACAGATTTATCACAGATTGGCACCGTTTTGAACAGTCTGGCACACTTTTGCACAGTTTAGCATAAATCATTTTCCGCTGTTGAAAATAAATATAATTTTATTTTCGATACAGTTGTGCACTGCAGTTTCGCACACTTTTGCACACCTCAGAAAATTTTGGCATAGTTTTGCACAAATAATATTCAGTCATTAAAAATAAAATTAGGTTTATTATTTTGCACAGTTGTGCACAGTTTGACACACTATGGCACATTTTGACACAGTTTTTGCATAAATTGACACAATTTGGCATTGTTTAACAGAGAAACTATTGTCATTTATTACAACAATAGAAGTAAAAACATCATATAATTTATCATTAATAACAATTTTGAATGTTTAGGTATAGTTACGCTCAATTAGTAATAAATGGACACACTTGACTATAGCTAAACTCAAATGATTTTGAATCATTAAAAAATGTTGAACCTAATGACAATATATGGTGGAAGAAAATATTTGATATTGTTAATAATAAATGATTATTGTTATTTTGAAAAATTAACAATAATTTTAAGGTATGCCAAAGTTGTGCCAAGCTGTGCTTAACTGTGCTCAACTGTTTCAAAGTATGTCAAAGTGTACTAAACTATGCACAGCTGTGCCAAATGGTCAAGATGAATTTATTTTTATTGGCTAAAAGCTTTTCCTGCTAAACTGTGCCAAAGTGTGCTAAAATGTGCAAAAGTGTGCGAATCTGTGCTAAACTTGTACAAAATGTCCGAAATCTACCTAGTTATGCACAGTTTGGCACAGTTTTGCATAGTTCGACATACTTTGGCACATATTTGCACAGTTCCACGCACTTTAGCACTCTGCAGCACAAACATTTTTTCCGCTAGGGTACATTTTAAGAATATTCAACTCTTGCACATTAAAGCTTTGTTATGTTATACCCTTTAGGTAGACAAAAAAGTGCAAATTTTGATCGTTGCGTTAAGATATACTTGCATCTACCCGAGGAGAAAGCGTAGTTCAAGTATACCTATAGCGTATTAGAAAAGTTTCGACCGCCCATAGCTAGTGAAAGTGCTTGTCCAAATGTTTATTGCGCTGTCAAAGAGAAAATTGTGTCTGATGGCCTATGTTAAAATTTTAAATTTCATTAAACACAACGTACCGAGTAAAGGTACATGATGCATGGATTTTCTTAACGTCCACGATTATAAACATCTTATAAAGCTAACAGTGAACGAAACCTGATTGGATTGTTCAGTTATTTCCTTTTAAGTCGATTATTGCGGTGTTACTTATATTGTTATTTTATAATTACTTTTACATTAATGAATAATGAAATAAAACAAATAAATAATGTTTTTAATTTCAGTTGTTATTATTTACTATTTTGTCAAGTAATTGAGATTCCAGTTATTACAATATATATGTGTACATCATACATGGTTAAGAATAAATTTAATTTTTTAATTTCATAGATAAAGGCACATATTGTTTAGTATATGTCGTCGCTGTTAGCACGTATAAAATATACAATAAAATTAGCTTGATATGTCAAGTTGTGATATGTATGAGCTTTGACATTCATAAAAACGATTCAAATCATTACAAATAACAATTAAAATTTATTTTACTTTACAAAAATAACTCTTTATCTTCGTATGGAATTGCAATTTATATTTTGCAGCGTGGTATGATTCATAATAAAATCCAACTTTTAGTTGAAATTGAATGTTATTTTCATATAACAATGAGTAAAACATTTTTATTGACTATTTCTCTAAGACGGTAAGAAATGTTATTGACTCTTTCGCTAATTGGTTCACAGAGTAACGATACAAAGATTTTTGGCACATGTTTACCATCGCACACCTTACAACGATTTTTTTTACAATGCCATGACGATTATCCTTAACTTATGCTTATAATACTGGAGTATAATTCGTTAAAATAGGTAAAAAATAAGTTAGCACACGCTTTCTCCTTGAATAAAAACGGACTAATTCGCAATTATCCGAAACTAAACGAATCTATTACATGTATACAAATCGCAATCTCATATTTCCTTTGCGTACTGTCGCACTCAAGAGGATTACAAATTTTATCACAATGAAATTCTCACAGTACCTATGTCGCATACATCAGTCATTCCTCATATCCCATTCAAATGATGTCCTAGCTGCGTTTTTTTCGATTACTCACTAAATAAATGCGGTGTTAGTGATTTTATTATATACATATAGCTGCTGTCATATGTTTATTTCCAGTCTAGTTACGAAGAATTGATTAACTTATTTGTTTATTATTCACAATTTAATTTCGTATCTATTCGTTCATGAGCTCCATAGAAAATTTCATGATGATATAGTTTTATTATATGTACATATAACCGCGGTTTATTTTAAATCCAGTTAAATATGTGGAATATACCTATAGAGATAAGTAAAAATTTCCCAAGTGAGTCTCACCGTGATAATTAACTCAGGTCAAACAATCTTATTTAATCATGCAAGTGAAATAAACGAAAATTTAATAGATCTTTCTAGTCGGTAAATTATAAATCCAATAATACAATGAATTTCATTAAAAACGTAATGAACAATAAAGAAATGCGACGATAATTAAGTGGAATTGCAGGAAGACGCCTGAATATTATTATTCTACGCAAATCCAAATGTATAAAATCGTAAAAATTATCGAACATTTAATAGTTTAATGGTTTATTTTCTTCCCTCTCTCCCTTATCTCATCATCCCCAAATCACCACGCAGCTAGCACTATACGCAACTCACGCACGCGCGCGTCCAGAGACCTAAAAAAAGAGAAGCCGCTACCTACACTCATCGGCGCGTGCCTCCGTCCACGTATACACTCGCATGAATGAATTAATCACCTCGCGCGCGGTCACACACACATACACGTACGATCTCTGACGTCACGGGGGTGTGTTTTTCCCCGCTTACGCACGTCCGCGCCGTTCGCTGTTTCCTGCGTGGCTTTCTCCGTGTCTATCGGCACGTATGTAGGGGATTCCTGCACCGCTGCTCTCAAGGTAGACTAGGTCGTCAGACGACTGCATCGAGGGTGTTGGGTGGCATGATGATGATACTGCTGCTAACTCCGCCATTCGCTGTCGACGCGTACTCGCTCGAGCCGTTCGGGCACATGTCCGCGGCGAGACACTTGGAATCCTCCCGCCGCTGGGCGAACCGCTGCTGGTGAGCCTTGGCGCGGCCCAGCGGTGGCATCTTTAGACGCAGACGTTTGCGCTTCCCGCTCGTGCTCGTGATCGTCTTCCTGTAGGAAGATGAGAAAGACGAGCTGGTTAGATTATATAGGTACGTATATGGTTTTGGAAATGTTATTGATTGCTTTTTGATGTTCGCTTTAGTTTTGTATATAATATAATACATTATGCTTTTACTCGACAATTTATCATGATTTGTATAGAGTTGCAGATGTATATGCTTTTATTTTTTCTTTAATATTATGCAAATAATATATTTATAGTGATTGAATTTCAATTTTTGTACGACCTTCATAGCTTTCTTTTGTTCAGGTTGGCTCTGGAATTCAATAAAATAGCAAGCCAATAAATTTAATCAAAACATCGAAGAAATTCCTTGAGTATCTTGGAAAACAAAAGTATTGAGCAGAATTATAATAATAATTTAGCATGAAAGATCCGGTTTATAGGCACAAAAGTCATATATGTATATGAGATTCGAAAATAAGACGATCTAGACCGGATGATATTTATAGAGTTCAAAATAAAAACTCATAAAAGAGTAGTAGATCCGGATACATTTCCATTCGAAATATATTCCGCTTTCGCCGAAGTTTAAGCAAATTTTATTCGGCATCTTAAGGTATATATTTTTCAATCCTTGATTGAATTGATCTTGAGACTGAATCTTGATACCAATATTGACACTTGAAATCGACTCAATGTACTTATAGTCGCATATACGATTAAAAAGATAGAAGTTTAATGTACAAATTAGTATTCGATTAGATTCGATTCAAACATAACAATAATCGATTCAAATCAATTAGAATCAATTTAATGCATTTAATCGACTCTAATCGACTTTTAATTATTTATTAATCTCAATTCATTTCTCATTTGTTCACTCGATTGAAATTTAATAAGCTTGAATCGATTTAAATACCGATAAAATGCAAGAAGTGCACTTTGCAAAAATTTACTTTAGAATAACGAAAGAAGAATCATTTTAGTTATCGTATTATAAAAAAAATATACATTCTTTCCCAAAAATTACAAACTATGATAATAGAAAAGAAAGATAAAAGAGCAACTCACTGAGTTTTGCAATCTATGAAAATGCCCATGGAGAAGAGCAGTATTATTGCGGCGAGAATGCCGACGATGACGACGACCAGCGTCACTATCGTGTCCTCCTCCTCGGGCGTCAGCGGCGTCTCCGTCGTCGACCACGTCACCTCGTCCGTAACTGTAACCGCAGAGAAAATAAACCACACATATATTTCAATTGAAAAATTAAAAAAGAGAGATAAGAGAAACCGACGAAATTCCTGGACGCGCGTTTGCACGGCGCGTGACGCAATACCTACCGCGCGGCCGGAAATAATATCTGTACAATGACTGCTCCGCGCGCGCACATTATATATATAAAATATTATGCATGCGTATACATTAATTATGCCGCCGAATTATGAATCATTTATCGTTGTAACCGCGAGCATAATTGCGAGTGTGACGGGAATGCGGGATTCCGGGGGGGTACATGGACGGTCGAACAAAGAGCTCGAGCGGTCCTTGACCAGCAGGTGTCGCACGTGACATTTTCGTAAATTAAATGCACGCGTGTGTGTTTGTGTGTATACATATATACTTTGGGTACTGTAGAACTGAAGGAATTAGAAAGTTGTTAAGAGTTGAGAAAGTCGATCGAGGCTTTTCTCATTGTTCCGTGATCCGGTCCTTGCGGTAAGGTCGCGGCAAAAAGCCGCCGCCCGCGATGAGTACAAAAAGCAGCGCGGGCCTTGATTATGTTGCGGTGGAATGAAATTGTAGCGTTTTTAATTATTTCGTTGTATATAGAATTGTAAATGCAAGAAGAAGAGGCAAGAAATTAATAGTCCTTGCTATAATAGAGTTCTGTGAAGTTTTTGTAATAAGGAATGGACATAATCAGTGAATAATGGTCAATTTTTAAGTAATATTAAAGTGTAAATGAAAGTTTCGTTGAATATTTATCTGCATATTTTTATTATATGTTTTTGTTTTTAATGAAAGGAAAATGCAGCATGGAATGTAACACTACGAACGATGTTCGACCCTTGTTAGCTATAAAGATTTCGTGGTTTTTGCTACTTATAATACCAACAGCGGACACCTCATAATCCTTATTATAATACCTGGACACAGGAATTATTATAATAATTTTGGTTAAGCGAAATCAGACGGGAAAGACTGAACAGGATAGAAAGGCGGCTAACAATTTAATTTTTCGTAATTTCAAAATTTTTTTTATTTCTCCGTATATCGCAGAGATCGTTTTTTTGTGACTAGCGAGTGAGTGATTATATACGTTGATATTAGACTTTATGCTTTTTACGGTTAATACGTTACTAAACTGTTGAATATTTAGACAGTTACAAATTTAGATAAAATATGGATTCGCTCCCAGCTCAGAAATGCGAATGTGATATTTTCGGTCAGGGTATGGTGAGAAATAGTAAGTTGTAACGAGCATTTTGTATTTCGCGCGTTATCACGTCCCGCGCACGGCCAGGATATTAATCTGCGCAAGAGCGAGATTGGGCCACCACCGACGACTGACTCTTTCTCTCTCATCACCACGTGCGCGCGGGCAAGCACGCATGCATCACCTGCAGCACTGAGTCAAGTCATCCGGTACCTACACACACATCCATTGCGACAACTGGCGAACGTGATACGTCCAAAGACAGTAAGGTTGCAGTCATTATTTAAGCTAAGTACACCGAGCGTTTTTGTATATAAGTATTACGTAACTAGTGACTATAAATTCAGAAATACATTCTTTTAATATTCAATTAATAAAATCTCATGTTTGCTCTTTAATTGTATAATTGTTGTGTATGAAATATGAATAAATATTACTCTTATAACATTTTAACATAATTAAAAACATAGTTGCAAAGTATACGCACTTGAGGAGTAAAATTGGCCAGCCCACATCTCGTGTTTGCCACCCGAGCCGAAGGTGAGGGTGGCAATGTACATGAGCTGTGGTTGTCCAAGTTTTTCCTCCCTATAGGTGCGTAAAATATACTATTATGTGTAACTATATGAGTCAAAGTTATCTCTATTGATTTTCCATTCAATAAGCTTGCATACTGGTTATTATAATCCATTTGAAAATCGTTATTATACTAAAGATTTGCATAAGACCGAGTCGATTTTCCCAAACAAACTACTCGATACGCATCACCACAAATTCTACGTAAACGGTGCATCAGCGAAACAGTTATCATGAGAATGGCCGAATATGGCATCCAATAGAAGACAGTTAGTGATCGCGGCATTGAAGAAGTTCAACTTTATACTAAAGAGCGACTGAAGTAAAGATGGCCAAGCAAACATAGTAATTAAATCAGAGATTCAAGTCAGGCCCATATGTGAATACTGTGCCCATACTGCGTATATATGGCGACTGTGATAAGGTGATAGCAGTTGTACCGGTAATACGAATTTCGAGGGTTGTCAATCACTACCTTGCGATCAGTTACTTTGGCATCTTGGCAGTGCCCCTCCTGATTGCGATCACGTTACGATTACTGTCTGGAGTCAATGATTCCTTCTGGGATACCTTTAACGTGCTGAAGATGCTGTTAGGCATGTCAACTGATATTCTTCCGCGGATATGCGTCCAGGGCATAATTTTCATCTGCTTTGCTTTCATGTCGATGAAGTATCGATCTTTGACACATTTGCTGATATCGTCAACTCGCAACTGCCCATTTACGTCAAGAAGACTCTATCGACAGTTGCACTACAAGTCGTTACGGACCCCTATCTCGTTAAAATCAAGGAGAAGTTGATCGATGTGACAAACACTAATAAACCAAAATGTAAAATAACCGAAAAATAGTTTTACAGAACGAGTAAAAAACCGAAAGCTAAAATTACCGAAAATTATGATGTATCAATATTTTGGTTATTGTAAATATCTCGAGAATTCAAAATCAAAACCATTCCGGCAAGGCTCAACGAAGTAAACAATTCGAAAAACCCATTAGACCATTTCCGAAAATATCTAGTTCAAACCAAGCTATCCAAGACGATCGGAGTCAGCTGATCCGGCTTACCTGACTCGGCCCGACAGTGAGGGCGCATTATGGAGCGTACCCAACCAATCACAGCTTGACTCCGCAGACACCCTTTTGAAAGAGAGAGCAGACGCCCAACCAATAGCGACACTCGCCGCGGGGAGGCCCAGATTACTCCATCGACCCGTGGGTCTGTGCTGAGGGCATTTGAGAAACAACCCAGCCGACCAGAGCAGCCAGTTGCACTAGTGCATGCGACTTGACTACTTCTCTGCGTCAGTCGCCAACGTGAGAAATTCGAGTCAATTGAATTGTACATGACCACGGTCAAAAGTGTATCTGTTTGTCAAAGTTTACAAAGTTCTTAATTAATTTAATAAACCTCAAGTTAAAGTTTATTCTCTCGAGTTCGAGTTTTAATTCAAACTTGTCGCGACTCTTTGCGCTTCAACGCTTAATTGAACGACGAAATTCCACATTCTTGTTGGTCAACTCGGCAACTATTGCAGAAGAAGGCTTTCTACACAGAGATCCCTATTCCCGAGTCTCGAGTGTCCCAATTCAGGTATTCGCATCATAACAGGAGCAACCCTCTAAAGTAGACCGGTGCTCCGTAGCTCCGTCCTCGCCTTCTCGCTAGTTTAGGTTTACGTTCGTTCGCCGTTGTTGACAGAGTTTTGACAGACTTGAACAACAATGACGAAGTATTATTGTGATTATTGTGACACGTACCTAACTCACAATTCTCCGAGCGTGAGGAAAACTCACTGTCAAGGGCGTAAGCACAAGGACAATGTTAAATATTTCTATCAGAAATGGATGGAGGAACAAGCTCAGCATTTGATTGATGCCACAACTGCTACTTTCAAAGCCGGAAAAATTGCATCAAATCGCTTTGCTCCACCACCAAACCAGGGACCTCCAGGTAAATATTTTGAAATTTATAATTTAGTTATCATAACTTCGAAACAATAATAAATAAATTAGAGCTGATAAAGCTACATCGAACTAAATAGTTTGAAAGAAATTTTTCTAGCTAAAAGTTTTAATTTCTAAAATATTTATGATTGGATTTTGATCACTATAACAAATTTTCACTATATCAACAATATTTAACAATAATGTATTTAAACTTTGATATTATAATTTTTTTACTATTAACGGCGTGTGTAATTAAAAAGAATAAATAATTCTTCAATAATCGAAATTTTGTTGCAGGAATGATGCCACCCCCAGGCATGTATCCAGGGGGCTCAATGGGACCTGGGCTCATGATGATGAGTCCACACGGTATGCCCCCAATGACGGGTCCAATGGGCCCAATGGGATCTACGATGGGTCCAATGGGCCAAATGGGACCTATGATGGGTCCAATGGGACAAATGAGACCTATGATGGGTCCAATGGGCCAAATGGGTCCTATGATGGGTCCAATGGGCCAAATGGAACCTATGATGGGTCCAATGGGACCTATGGGACCCATGCCGTATTCACGACCTCCACCTCAAATAAAGAGTGATCCACATCAATTGTAAAATTAAATTCGGTATTTTAATCAAAAAAGATTTTACTACCAAACTATAAAAAATATTATCTATAAGTGTTTAAATAATTTTGTAATGTGTAAGTATTTTAAACATACTTAAAAGGCAATTTAAATTAATAGTAATGAATCAAAAAAAATTTCCAGAAAACATTTTGTATAAATTTATATTCAAATAGAAATCTGTACAACTTTTTTTAAAGATTATAGAATAAATCTTATTTTACATATGTTTACAAAACTTTATACCCACTGGTTTTCTGTTTTATTATCTTCCATCAATTCGTATCATTTTTTTTTTTTTTTCAAAACATATATTTCATTTTTCATTTTATTTGCTAAAACATCAATATTATGTTGTAAATCTAGTTGCTATTGCTAATAATCGTCGTTCCTGAATAAGAAGGTGCCAACTCATCGGCCGGTTTGACAAAAAGAAGGGGCTGCCTGAGTTGCGCGCGCATCTACAATATAT
>UXGD01000618.1:0-52047 GCA_900474315.1 Torymus auratus | reverse complement strand
ACCCTAGACCAATCCTCACATCCACAATACTAAAGCCCGAATCTGAATATACACAACATACACGGTGCTGTACTTTCGGCCTCGAGAATATAGGGGCGAGTGGGGCAATTTCGTATACACGCCAGGTGTTTTTCAAGTAAAAACTTTTATTTAGTGTCGGCAAGGTAGATTCAAACTATCTGTAAAAACGAATTTTTGTACACAACTTCATGACATTATTCGACAATTTAAATTTGTATCTGCTACTATGTTATTATTCGAAGCTCGTTCTGATAAATTTGAGCTACGAGAAAGTTCATGTGACAATTTTATGTGTACAAAATGTTTAATCAAGGTGGTGATATCTTTTTAGTACATTTCAAAACAAAAATTTTGACACCTGGTAGACCTCGATCCTATACAAAAAACAGATGGACTTGAGATTGTCACCTCTAATGATTATGATTGGTCGATTTGAAATGGACATGTAAAAGTTGATTGAACCACGATACGGTGCGCAAAGTGCGCATTGACACTTCTATAGTACATCAAATTTCAGATTAGTGCTTGCAATCGTACGATTTTCATCAGTTTGGGGCTATTTCGAACAATTGTTTTCAATTGAATACAATTGTCCCCAACAAGCTTTTTAATCAGTTATAATAACACTAAACTCAGTAATTATTATAGTAGACTTAATGGTGTACTACTTACAAAAATATCTCCTTCTACTTACAAACTAAAAAACATTATACTCGACGAGTTATATATCTACATTCGATAACCCAAATGACTAATGAGCCTCAGGCAACCACCGAGTGATGACAGTAGAAGCACATTGCTCCAGGCCAGGAAAGAAGAAGAAGAAGAAGAAAAAAGAGAATATTTATAATTCATTTATAAATATGAATATAATAAATACCGCATTTTATGACGGCATCATAGTCCTCGCGCCGAAATACCTCAAACACGAATTTCAGACCGAATTTGAAATATTCAAGTTAAAAATCCCGCGCGTAGCCCAAAGCGACGCGCGAACGGTCTATTAAAATGACCTTTTATTGCTCATAGCACGTTTATTACATAAACTATCAATGTAAAACTATTTGAAAATAAAAGTTAAACCATTTTTTTAATTAGTCCCTAAGATCCCGGTCCGGTACATACAGAAGTTAATT
The DNA here is from genome assembly GCA_900474315.1 of Torymus auratus. Lineage (NCBI taxonomy): Eukaryota > Metazoa > Arthropoda > Insecta > Hymenoptera > Torymidae > Torymus > Torymus auratus. The sequence goes on along the minus strand of UXGD01000618.1, from coordinate 50,890 downwards.
AACAATTAACGTTATAAATTAAAAGATATCGTCTTGAAAAAAAATGAGTAGGTGACTTCTTTTTATCTTTAAAAAGAGCGTAAAAATAATCTCTATTTAATGCAAAAAGAGCGAATTCACAATCGGTTTTTGTCTGACCCTGGGACAATTTATTTATAACGCTGTTTTGCACGTATTAGAATCTGCCATCACGAAAAATGTGATGCGGTTAAAAGGACATCTTCATTAATCTTTTGTGTAGAAATCAGAAATGATAAGCCGGTGCACATTGACTGTCGTCCACCTCAGCAATCGCATTTGCGGTCACAGCCGGAACCATGGCCAGAAAAAAATCAATTTGTAAGTATTATATCATTGATTAAAATTATTAATTAAGTTTACTATATTCGATTAGTCGATTATGTCTCATTGCAAGTATATTCTGTCCCAATAAAGACTTTTAGCTCCACAATAATGTAATAACTAAAAATCTCCGGGTATCGTCGTCGCCGTGTATCTCGTTAAAAACCCGATATTATACATACCAAACGTTTCAATTCAACCTTGGACTTTTCAATTTCGCTTTTTCTCCGCACTCTTATATTATGTTTCCATCAAGCTTTTCCCAAAACAACAACAACAACAACACAATCGCGATCCAATCGTCTATTTAGTAAACAAATCAGCGAGTCCCTCGACAAAAATGCACTGCTCTGGCAATTTCAATCGATATTTAATATATAAGAAATATGTCTTTATATGTCTTATTTTGCAAAAAACTTTAATGTTTAGTTGTTTTGGTAGCATTAACAAAGCGTGAAATACAATTTGAAAGTAGCATAATGATATCAAAAAATAAATAAGCGCGTAATACAATTTGAAAGTAGCGCATAACGATAGAAAATAAATAAAATAAGACTTATAAAATAACGGAAAGTCAATTAATGTTCACCTGTAAAAACCTTTTATTTAATCACCCCTTATGGATTATTTTGTGCCGAACTATCATTATAAAACATGCATTAAAACCTCATGTTGCTGTGTTCTTTCTGTTTTCATTTTTATACATATATTTATATTTAAATTAAATATTTGTTCTTGACAAATTCGTTTTAATTATGTCTTGACATTACCCTAATTTTATATAAAAATGATTACAGGTGTTTGATGTCGCTCCAAGAGATGCCAACCCGGAAGGTTCATAGTTTAAGGTCATGCGATACCTATGTAAATATCATTTATAATTTAATAATTATAAATAAGCTAATTAACTCTCATAACTGCGGTTATATTTTTAATACAGGATGGTATTATGTATCCAATGGGAAATGGTGCTCAGGCCCAGAAGTACAAAGTGCAGTTGCTAGCTAAATATAAGAAAATATAAATAATATTATTTCTACTGTTATTTCTAAATGTAATTAATAATATTCCTTTTTTCTTCTTTCAGTGTACCGATAGAGCCCTGCAACTTGGGACCAGATTTTCCAAAAAATTTATATAGGACCGGGTGCCATCAGGAGTTCTTGGAAACAACTCTTCCTATGAATCCTGGTATGGAACGAAAATCTAAACTGAAACGATTTTTGATTCCCAAAAGTTCTGTCGGTGCGAGATCGAATCCAAAGGAAACCTTCTCGGAGGGAAATGGGGCAATTTATCTATGAATATATTTAAAACACTATATGATGCGTATAATGAATATTACAATTCATAAACACTGTAAATGATTATTTTTAATAAATTAAATAAATTATTACTTTTTCCTGGTTTATTAAATCCAATTAGCTTACATGGATAATAACTTTAATCTTATTGAGGACTTACAGAATGAAATAATTAACACTGACTATAAATTGTGATGATCTTAGTGAACTCAATAGATGCATGGCTTTTGAAAATGAAGTAATTTTAAACGTAAATATAAGGAGTTTATAAATACGAACTTTCGTAAACTATTAGTACCTATTCCTGAAAAGTCTAGTGATAAAAACCTTGCATTATTGTGTGCACTGAAACATGGAACCTGGAGCATTACGAATATTTTAATATACCGGGATACAAGATGTCTACAATAACAGTAAAATTAATAATTAACAAAATAATTAACTCGAAAAGTGCAATTGAAAATAATGACGAAATTATATGATATCCGCCCTATATGATCACACGACATTATAGTAAAACGAAATTTCTGTTAATACTCAAAAACTTGATAAATATAATAACAGCAAATATAAAAATAATCTCATAATAGGGGACTTGAACTTTGATATTTCTAATCATGAATCAATCAACCAAGAATTTTTTCATATTTTATTAGAGCATGGTTACTGCCCATTTTTGTAATATTACCAGACCATCTGATATAGAAACAACCATTCAGGGACATGCATAAAAATTAAATTAACAATAACCAATTAAATAAATATTTTTGAAAGCGCTCTCATAGAGATCACATACTTTTTTTTATTAAATTTCAAATTAAAATAAGAACTACCTACATATTATTGCTAATATAACATCAATATAGGTATCAATATCAATGCTACTACAAAATATATATATATAGAATTTTCGAAACAATGCAAGCTGTTCAACATAGTATTCAAAATTCAACTCATTTAGCCGCGTTTGTCCGCCCGCGCAGGCAGCACTTGAGCCGAGTTCGACCTCTACTCGAAAGTCGACACTGTGGCGGCAGCGTGCTCCGCGCTTTCGATAGGTTCGTTGGTCCGTGCGTGGATTTAAATCGTCTCTGATGCCGTTGACGCGCTCGCCTCTACTCGGGTCCATCAGGGAATGCGAATATACACGCTTTCCCGAGGAAATTTTAGTCCTGCTCGGCGAGATCAAGGTTTGTTGTAACGCTATTTTGGTGATCGAATGTCGGAAATGGTTATTTGAATGATTATTGATTTTGTTAGAGACATGCAGTGAAAAATAGTGTTATGGCTTAGGTTAAGGACGCCGAGGCTACAGCAGTTTTCGTGGTTCGGATTGGAGATTTTGTATAAGCTATTTTTAAAAATAGTGCATCTAGATTTAGTCATCTGGAAATTGATTATAATTGTTCAAATCAGAAATTATTCTTCTAAAATTACGTCCTGTACAGTATACGATTTCAATTAACAAATATTTCATCCCCATGTAAAAAAGTTACTTTTTGGTATATTCTAGTTTTCTGATTTAATTTATTGTTTATTTTTAAGAATTATATTTGTAATTTGACATTTTATTTAATTATACAACATTACATAAATTTGAAAGTAATTTTGCAGGTCTAAATCTAATAATTTTTACTACATAATTGTAATTGATTCGACAAAAGTCAACTTTAATATCTATTTAATATTTATACTTTTTTCTAGAAAAACCATGGATCATTCCAAACGGACGCCAAGGAAGAATAAAATGAATTGTGAAAGTATAATAATGCTAAGTCCCATTACAAAGACTCCAGTTCGACAGAATGATATTAAATTCAGAACAAGTTTCCAAAGCAGTACGGGCAACTTTTCTGTTCTACCTAATCATATAACACCACCCTCCGGTTTAACAAAATTCATAGCTCGAAATCCATTTGAAGCTGATTTAACAAACAAACTTCACATTTCAGTTATAAGCCCATCAGTATTTAGCAGGGTATGTTTGTATACATTTTTGAAAAACATTTATAATTATATTAATTGTACAGAATTAATCATTAATTGTATATCTTAGTTTTATAAATTAATATTTATTAATTAATTTTTTTAGGTTGTTAGTCCAGCTCAAAAAGGTTCTCCTGGATTTACATGGAGTATAGATGAGTTAGCTCTTATACAACCTGCTAAAATAGATGAATTTCCAGTGCAACAAATGCACTGTTCAGATCCTGAAATAGAAAAAAATGCTCAAGAAGCAATAAGTAGGTTTTTTAGTGAGAATCAAATTATTCCAAGTCCATATGATTTGAAAAGGAAAGAATCTAAAAAAATACCTGAAATGTCAACACCAGTTCGATCTTACGAAGATATTAATTCATCACAAGATTCATCTAAATCAAAAAAAGAAAAAAGAGATAGTAAGTATTATTGATATAAAAATTAATTTTTATACATAACTCTATACATTACAATTCTCCTTTTAAAGGTTGGACTCAAACTGTTTTATCATTACCTCCAATATTACCTCCAAATGTTGAAGAAGCTTTAAAACCTTATTTCAATTTTACGCAGGTAAAATAATAATGAATTCTTAATGTATAATTCTTAAGTGCTGTTTTATCTTTTTTACAATATAAATAAATTACAGGACCAAAACTGTGAAAATGAAGAAGCCAATACTAGTAACAATTCTTTAAGACGAAAGTTATTTTCCAATCATGATGATTCTCAGGATGAATTTCATAGTCCCTTAACAATGTCCCCTGTAAAACCTAATACTAGTCCAATTACACACAACTTAAGTCCACCACAAAGTGGAATGTTCTTCCATTGTACTCCATTACGGGTATGCATAAATAGTACTTTGTTAAAGGTGATAAGAACAAATGGCTTTTTATGCAAAAAGTTTAATTCTAGTTTATTGCACTAAATTTAGTTATTTAAAAATATAAATATAGAAAAAGTTCAATATTTTACAATTAAACTTTAGTGAAAAATAAACAACATTTAATTCCAGTTTTATTAGAAATAAAATATGTGATAAACTAGATAAAAGATTTTAAATTAATACTCTTGCTAAATCAATTATTCAATTATTTTTAATTATTCTAGAATGGCTCACAAATTATTCAAAGGACTTATGGAACACCACTTGCTCATAGTAGAGGTTGTTCACCCTGCAATGTTTCACCAATTAGTAATCCAGGCCTCAACATGTCATGTCAAAGTATTAAATCTCGAAATAAATCGGTAGCACGGTTAGATTTTACAAAAGATATGAGTATAGATCTTTATGAGGAAGACAAAGATAATAGAAAAACTCCAGTCAGCGAACATATATGTAAGTTTTTCATTTAATTAAAAATGTTATGAAATATTGCTTAACAACTTTTTAATGATTTTAAATTTATTACAGGTAAAACTCTTTTTACAAAAGAAATCAAGATAGTATCAGGAAATGAAAGAAATCAATGTTATTCAGTGCAAGAAAAATGTTCTGAAGTTACTCAAATGATTATCTCTAATGAGAATTCAATGAAACTTAAATGTGAAGACAAAGAAAACAATTTTGCTCCAAATCATTTTAATCATACTGACAAGTCTAGGTTTGTAGAAAACTGTAAAACAAATTTTAATGAAAGTTACGCTATGCAACAAAGCAACATGCTCTCTGGTAACTATGTCCAACAAATGCCCTTCAGTTCTACGCAAGATACCGGATATCAAACCTATAGTAGTAGTAACATAACGAGTAATACGGATAGTTATAGTAATTCAATTAAGCAGAAACTCCATTGGGATGACCGTATTCCACAAGCTGAAGATGAAGTTCAGTTAGCAGATTGGAGAGAAAACATGAAAAATATGATTAGTTCAACCCCATCAAAGTTCAATAGATATATGAACACTAATAATTAAAATTCCTAGACAATTTTGTATATATATTGTAAGAATAATATGTGAATGCAGCACTATTTAGGGGATCTACACATTCTATGTGATAGAGAGAATGAGAAAGATCAAATGAAAAATGTTTCACCATTTTTATTATAATATGAGATAGTGCAAAAAGTTATATCAATTTTAAATGTTTAGAAAGAAAACTTTAAACGTAATTTTTTTTTTCTAGAAAATTACAATACAAATAATGATATTTTTTATCAATTACTTCGGAAGTTAAAGTTTTTTTTCTGATACATTTAAAAAGTACTTTGTTTCTTCTACTCTGAAAAGAAGGAACAAAAGTTTTTAAAATACTGATTCCCAAAAAGTCGATTTTGTTGACCAAGCTGTCGCACTAACTTATTAGCTAATTGACAGCTCTGCAGATTGTGATCGAAACGTATATATGTCATTTTATTACGGTTCTAATGATTTATACAGTCATTAATGATTGTTGAATCTCAATGTATTTGTGCAATTCCGTCGCAACATAGGATTAATTCTTTTTAGTATGATTTTACTATTTTAACAAACTCTATGAGAGCTATCCTGTAACATTTTAAAAATAGCATTTAGGATTGAATAAATTTTAATTTTATATGGTCCTGGATATAATTACATTTAATATTGGAATATTAAATAAACATTAAAAATTAATATTACGTAGTGAAAATTTTAACCTTGTACTTGCAGCTAGGAAAAACGGACTATATAACTTGAAATTTACAATTTTAAATAATAATAAATATTTTAGAATAATCAAATATTTTCTTATCTAGGTATGTATGTGAGGCCCATTTTTAAATTCATGTAGAGTTAAGTCATTTTACATCTTCATTTTCATATACTCACTTTCCATTTATCCTTAATGTAATTTTTCTGGCTGTTTTTAAACTAATTATCGAAATTTTATTATAAGACTGAAATAGACGAAACATTTCTAATAACCCACCTGCGAATTATTTTTATTGTAAAAAATTAAAAATTATGTTAATTTACAAGCTTTTACTTTTGTACAAAATAAAACAAGTTTTATTTTTTTAAATTTTGTCCAATAAATTATATTTTTTCTTAAAGTTAAAATGAAAATAAAACCCTATTTGATCAAAAGGTATATATAAAATTAAAATATTATAAATTTTAAAATCTAAGACAATATTTATTTCTATTGTTAATATTAATAAAAGTTAAAATGAAAATAAAATCCTATTTGATCAAACAGTATATATGAATTTAAAATATTATAAATTTTAATATCTAAGACAATATTTATTTTTGTTGTTTCTGGGACATTTATATTTCCACTCATAAGTGAGGATTATTTCTTTAGTCACTTATTGTCTGTTGTCTTAATTTTAAAATATACTTGACTAAAGAAACAATCCTAATTTCTTATTTGTTCGTCAAATTTGACGTCAAATTCATTTAATTAGCGCGTACTTACGCCAGCCTATATACATGGAAAACGCGATTCACGAATCATACTTGTGTAATATGTTATACACTTGCTGAATGCGGAATGCCGTATCCGTATTGCCGTATGGTATGATTGCATGAACTATATAAATATAACGTATTTGCCCTATGAGTCCTATGAGTTTAGTACCTGTAGACTTCTTCGCTGATTGGTTGAGCTTTCTGAGTGAACCAATCAGCGAACGAGTTTACGAGTTCCTAGCTCATAAAGTCATACGGTATGCGGGGGCGGGGGGCCATCAACTCTAAAGTCTGAAACTCTGAACTGAACAAACTAAATGTCCAGTGTCCACACAGGTCGTGCTTCGTCGCCCCCTCTTTTTTATTAGTTATCCGTTCCACCTTCCACAAGCCTAAGCAGTAAGCAGTGTTTGCGAACAATATTGTCGCCTGTTCGTGTGGAATATGTGACGTGACGGGTTCTTCACATACTTGATAGTAAATAATATATTTTGTATTATAATTAGGTACTGGATTGCATTAGTTCACTTACCATTACCAATCGAAAAGTTTTGTCAATAGAAGTGGTACCAGTGTCTTATCAAAATGAGTGTAGAGTATTGGAAACAACAAAGCATTAGGTAGCAGAACTGTAGAACTATATTTCCGTGCTCCGTTTTACAGGTGAGAACAAATTTCTTAAAGTTTTAATCTTTTTTTTGCAACATATTTATTATGCGGACAATTGATGTCATAAAGATACATGATATTTAGTAGGTAGGCTTTGTATATGACGATGACATAACAGTACACTAGTTTTTTTACGATAAACATCAGACGTAACCTATACATATGCTGCACAAAAAACGACAAAATATTTTGTAAATTGATGCGCTATCATTAGTTTCACTATTACACATTATATGCGATAATAGTCTTATGAAATTTTTTACAATTTTAGATACTTGTTTAATCAAAATGTCTGAGTCTACTGAAAAGACTAATTTCAATATTGACGTTGTCTTACCTCAGCAAGGATTACTGTATCAGGATGATTCTCCAGATTATATTCTTTGTAAACCAAAACTAATGCCATTAAAGTCAGTTACACTAGAGAAACTTGAGAAAATGCAAAAAGATGCTGAAATTAAGTTGAAGGAGATGCAAAACGCAGAAAATATGGGTAACCAACATTGACACGAATACAGTCCCACAAATGTATTATTTATATCACAGTTTTATGTGATCCTATAATAGCCTTATAGTAAAGCAAAATGTCATTTGGGCCACTTTTAACAGAGGTCATAGTGACCTTCTGTTTAGCAGCAACTTTATTATACAGATATGGCAATGTCTATCGCCATCATCCAATAGTTACTCTTTCAGTTTTAATTGCATGGTATTTCTCACTGCTTATTATATTTGTACTACCGCTGGATGTGTCATCTGTAAGTTATGTTATAAATTTATTTAATACCTATGTATAAATTTGTAAAATATTAACTTTTTAACTTCTTTCAATGTTTTTTAGACTGTATATCGCCAATGTCTTAATCAGAGTATTGAGACAACACCTACAACAAATATAGTTGAAAATGTTACGGTTAGACCAACTCATGAATGTAAGGAACCTTGGTCTATGGTACCATCACCTGAAAATGTTTATCAAAACCTTTGGAGAGTTGTTTACTGGACTTCTCAGTGTTTAACATGGTTAATTTTACCATTGATGCAATCATATATAAAAGCTGGAGACTTTACCATACAAGGAAAATTGAAGTCAGCATTAATTGACAATGCTATTTATTATGGAAGTTATCTATTTATTTGTGGAGTATTACTTATTTACATAGCATTGAAGCCAGGTGTTGATCTTGATGGGTATGAATCTTAATTTCTTGTCTGTTTACTGTATAAATATAAAATGAAGTTTTAATCTTCCTGTGCACTAGGATAGCTTGTCTAAACTGCATGCCTTACCACTTATACTATATATTGCTATCAGATAATATTACATTATAAATTACATTAATCATTTTGATTTTTATTCTCTTATAAAAATTGAATATATCAAAAGGATATACAAAAGTAGAGTAATATAAAAATTATACAATTTATATACATACTCCGAAAGTTTATTATATAATATTATAAAAAAAAAATTTATACAATTTTGTTAATGTATTAATTTGATATTTTTCATAAAAATTAATTCCATGCAGACAAAAAATAAAGGCAATAGCTTCTTCAGCTTCAAATACTTGGGGTCTATTTCTACTGGTGTTACTTCTTGGATATGCTCTTGTTGAAGTACCACGAGGCTTGTGGAATCATAGCAAACCTGGATATACATTACATTACAGCTACTTTAAGGCAGCAAAACTTAGTATTGATAAATATGAAGCTGAAGAAAATGTTGATGATGTACTTGAGGTTGGTATTTGTCTGCAAAAATAAAATAAAAAAATTTTTAGTTATTTTATTTTATTAAATTACAGTCATTGCAAGCTGCCAATCTTGCTATTAACCCTGGACATCCATTTCATCGTTACTTAGAAACAATATTTCAGAAAGTCCCTGCTGAACTCAAAGATAGAATGAGTCGAAGACAATTACCAGAAGATACCCCCATTGATATCCCATCAGAAAAAGCACTAATCCGCTTACATAAAAATGTATGTTTGTTTATATTTATTATACATGTATTTACAATAGTGCTTAGGAAAAATAGTACATTTTATTAATATAATTTTAGACTATTAAGTCATTGCAAACGCTGCAAAGAACAGAGACACAATGGGGCGTTTTAGTGGATGATATTTTTGACCTGGAAGACATTTCAAGAAATCAAACTAGTCATGATAGAAGATATAAGCCAACTTTCCCTATACAACGTCCAGTGTTATCGCGACTTTTATATAATCCTATTATAGGTACCGAATTTTTTCATTACCTATTTATCTTTCTAGACAAATCCTCTTACTAAATTCACATACTTTTATTTTTTAGAATGGTACTGGAAATGTTTTATTAAAAGTTACGTGTTAAAAGTAGCAGCAGTTGTAGCTGGAACGCTGTCGGTGGCCGTTGTTTGGTCAGAAGTAACCTTTTTCAACAAGTCGCCGGTTTTATCATTATTCGCGCGATTTGTCAATTTAGCAAAACTGAAATATGATTATTTCACTATAGAGGTAACAACATATTTCACTTTAAATACAAATTTTTACGAAACGTAAACTGAAATAAACGTTAATTCTTTTAGATACTCTCGACGATGGTCATAGCTTATTTATGTTACTGTGCATACTCAACAGTTCTTAAAATCCGAGTATTAAATTTATATTATTTAGCTCCACATCATCAAACTAATGAATACAGTTTAATTTTTAGTGGAATGATGCTTTGTCGTCTTACTCCTCCAATGTGTTTAAATTTCCTTAGTTTGATTCATATGGATTCGCATGTTATAAAAATGCAAGTGATGGAAACTCAATATACCCAGGTATTTTTCATTATAAAAAAATTGGAATTGACTTATTATAAAAACGTAGAGGATAATTTCTTTAAAAATATTATAGGTGATGGGTCACATGGACGTTATAAAAATTGTGTCAGACGGATTCAATATATACTTTCCAATGGCCATTCTTGCTTTTTGCTTAGCTACATACTTTAGTCTTGGCAGTCGATTCTTGTCTATGCTAGGCTTTCAACAATTTTTAGGAGATGACGAGCTTACTACTGATCTCGTTGAGGAAGGTCGAGAATTAATTAAAAGAGGTAAGAGTAATATCTTGTAAAACATTCTAATTTCTTTATAATTTAATAAGAACATATAATATCTTATTTTCATACATAAAATCAAATTTTAGAGAGGCGAAAACGTCAAAGACTCGAAGATTCTATGAGCCGGCGACGAGAATTTCAAGAGCGATTCCCAGGCGCAGGGAATTCATCACGCTACCGAACTTCAAGGCAAAGTACGGATACGGGTGTGTACACTATAAATGAATAAAAACGTTTGTAAATGGAATGTAAGCATCTGAGGATAGAACTATCGCACACTGCACGACAGCGATGACAATCGAGAATTTCTCGGCATCTTTGATAGTATTGTTCCATCTGCAAAAGCTATTTTGATTACCAGTTTTTAATGCATGGAGATTTATCCGTCGTTGCTTTTGTACGTCAATTGTAAATATTTTTATTCAAAAAGTTCAGAATTAATTGATTTTATAAGAGTGATTTCTATTTTTATTACGAGTGTTAAGTTACATATGATAAAAGCCGATACTATAGTGTTTTAGTATGGCATTTTTATAATTTTTAGAGCTATTAAGTAACATTTGAGATAGGAAATCGGATTATATATTACAACTATGCACTAACTTATTATTATACTAGATATTAGTCTATGATCCATTGACAACAAATATGTAGTATCTATGGGTTTATTAGTATATAAAAATATAAAAAAATATATATTCATTGTATATTAACCAATTATTATTCGTTGCTAGTTTTTAACATATTGATTTTAGTAATTCATTTTATAATGGTTTTTTTAAACATAAAAACGCCTTGTAATAAGTCAAGTTGTTTACGAAAAAGAAAAAAAAAGAAGAAAAAAAGGAAATACTATATTAGACTTTTTAGCAAGCATAAATCTACATAATATGCATTCAGTTAAGATATTGTCGTCTGAAAATCAATCTAAATAATGCACTCGATTGTTATAATTAAAAAAAAGTGTGTACTTAATACTCTAAATACTCTATAAATTGTGTGCGCATGAACTTTTTGAACTTCGCTATGTAAAATAGTCGGCTTTAGCAAAAGCTTCCTCTCCAAAATTAAGTCTGTCTTCGCACGCTTCTTTTGATCTTCACGAGATTATGTACCGTCTTGTCAGATATGCAGCTACACCTATATATACCCATACGAAGACGCATGTGGTCGCATGAATGCGAGCGTCATCCACTAATCAATTATTTGCACAGTGCGCTCCTTGAAAAGGGACGAGTCAATCGAGTCGGCGCGCGCCGGCTTGTTGCGCGACTTCGAGCCGATGTCGGATTACAACGTTGGCGGCCTCGGCGGTGTCAACTCGTTTGGCAACGAGAATTACGGAGCCAACGACCGCTATGAGCGTAGCGGCAGCGGCGGCGGGGGTGGCTTCCAGCCGGACGACTACTCGGATTTCCCCGCAGACAGTTTAAGGGCTTTCTCGACGAATAGCAGCCGCGTGGGCCCGCCGCCGAGAGGCCTCTTCGACGACATATAAACGAGACAAAGTGAGAGAGAGCTTATGTAAGATTCTGATGAGAAAAATTGTGCATCACGCAAAAGTCAATTGTTATCGATTGAATCGTTTAATAAAAATATCAAGGGTTCCAAGTCAATATTGAGGTCATTGTTTCTTAGATACAGTAATGTCGTTCTTATTATGAAAAAATGGTGTCCTTAAAAAAGATAATATAAATTGTTGACAATTGATTCGTAAAAATGAATAGAGATGAGATGAATGTTATAATAATGTAAATATATATAAAAAATCAAAATTTTATCCTTTTCACAAGCTTAACTTTAAAATGAAAAATTTTATACAAAATTAATGTAATTTACTAATATTGATAATGACTAATTTGAGGAGGAATGACGAGAAAATCTTCATCGCTAAAGTTGACAATGTGCTCAATTGCAGTCGATAATAAATTGGCTTTTTATAAGTAAAATAATTCTTACTATGAACAGAGTTCCCTACAGAATAATATTCTATTATTCAATGATTTAATATTGACTTTGTGTAAAGAATGTTAATGCATTATTAATTTAGATAAATTTTTAGCCTCTAAAAATACAGATACATTTAGTTGTTTTTGTTAAAGGACATCTATAAATAAAAGCTTAACTGAATTTTTTGAGGGTGTGTTGTATCAAAATCGTAATGTTAATTAATTTTTTACTCAATTAAAATATATATATTAAATTGTAATATATATAAGTTAATTCCATTCCAAATTTTATCTCTAATATAAATTTATGTTAACGTGATAATCAACTATAATTTATAAGTTTTCCACTAAACGAAAAGTTTCGAAAGAAATTTTTAATAGCTAAAAGTTTAGACTCAGAAGTGTCATCTAATTATATAATCTTTTTCAAAGCGCACATTATACATAGAATTAACGAAACTAAAAATTTTAAATAACAATAGTTATGGTGCTATCGAATAAAGTAATATTACATATATATAGATAGAACATTGCATTATTAAAAACATTAGCATATTAACCCATGGCTTTTTTCTTATTAGATACTATCATCAAAAAATGCAATACAAATTCGATAACTGTTCAATTTATAATACAGTTTACAACTATTGGGTGAGAATAGTACATTATGCAACAAGAGAACAAAGTCGCAAATTATTCCCCTGTTGCATATGGAACTTTATTCGCGACTCAACTATGGCCACTTTGTTGACTTGAAAAAGTGGAACTATATATGAGATACCTAATGTTTTTAAATGTGTCGTGGCAGCCGTGGTATTGGTAGTGGCACGAGCGTGGTGGCGGATCGGTGCAAAATAAACTGTATATGTCTTATCGAATAATATTCACTATTCCTCGTGCTAAACAGGGAATGATATTCATTATTCCCGCTAAACAGGAAATTAGAGGAGAAAAAAATGTTAGTTTTGTCCCGCTTTTTAAATAAAAAAAGTGGCTATTATAGTGGAGTCGTGAATAAAATGATAAATGTAATTTTTGAATAGCTATGACAATTGAAATGTATTACTTTATACTGTACTGATTTCTTTTGTGAAAGAAAATCATTGCATCACATGTCTTTTTAATGTGAATGTACACAAAAAGTATAATATATCTGCAAATATAAATTATAAAATGTGTTTTGATTAAAGTAAGTATTTCCTCATTTATTAGTTTGAACAATAATACGAAAATTTAAAAACCCTTTATTTTTTTAATCCAAAATTATTTTTTTTTTTTACAATAATAATGTAACCAGCATTCATTTAATACGATTACATATAGTTATTGCTTTAAACAAGAGTATTTTGAATGTGCTCTTGGAACACAAATATATATATATATATATATATTGACATTTCTTGCATTATTATTTACGATTAAAAAAAATTAAGAGATTATATTATTTTGTGCTTTTATGTAACAAAACAAATAACTTTTTTTACCACACATTTTTATAAATCAATTTTATAAAAGGTTTAACATATACTTTTTTAGTAATCTTTAAATGTATTTAATTTTCGTTTAAATAGCAAAAATATATTTTCAGTGCATTGCAAAGCACAGCTTTGTTGTATTATAATTTACAATTTCAATACTTAAATATTTCATTACATATATTATCACAAACTAGAAACGAAATCACACGATCCAACAATTTAATAAAATTTGGTTATTGAAGACATAATATTAAATCTTAATTAGCTATAAATAAAAATTTAAATAGTATGTATGCTCCAAAGGATTAAATAAGCGCTTGTTTTTATGCAGATGTTTAATGCATGACAAATGTAAAAAGAAATGATTCAATTGTCTTGTTTAATTATTAAAAGGCTAATTTACATAATTATTAGATCGCATGGAGTTCTTTTGTAACGTTGTTAACATATTTTTTACGCTTTTACATATTCAATTTAACAAAAAAAATATATTTTAATCAATGATTTAAAAATATGACACAAAAAATTAATAATAAACATTTTTATCGTATAATTAATTGGTAGTACATGAAAGATAAAATCTTAATATTACTGAAAACATTAACTATTACAAATAAAGTTCTACTTTCTATCGATCAACACAGTCTTGACGATTACTGAAAACAAATTGAGTTAACAAACTTATATGTAATCTTGATCTATTTATACAAAGTTAAATTTAAAAAGCATTACTAAAAATTGACTATATAATTGATAAATTTTAATGCTGTTTTGATAAAAGCTTGATTATTTGCTCATAAATGTTTTTTTTTAATAGTTCAATACTATTAGTATTTAATTGAGGCATACGGTAACTAAATTAGTTAAAATGTATGTGTTAAAAGAACCTACTAAATTTCCCTCCAAACTTTCCAATATTCTATAATTATAATAATCAGTATTTCATTTTAAAGTGAAAATGAAATAATAATGATAATGAATGATAATAAATTTGAACTTTAAGAAATATAACAAAACCTGGATATTTTACGTGGTTAATTATAAAAATAGTTTTTTATTTTATTCGAAAAAACAGTCATTTTACAGCAATCAGTAAAAAAATTATCCCGAAACAAATGAGCGTCCAAAAAAAAACTTGACTAGAAATGTTGCCTAACGCCTCAATCATCGTAATTTATTGAAACTACCACATTATTATCTTACATACATACGTATATATGAATTAGAAATAAAGTTATCGCTCCAAAATTTGTTATGTAAAATACACTACGTAAAACGTTATGCTCACTAGGATGATGAAGGTCAGGGTATAAGCGATGACTATTCTAACGAGTTTCAAATGCTCCGAGTGCGCCAGGCGTTTCGTCTCGTACTTTTGCCTTCTATTCGTCGTCTCAGATGACACGAGCAGCAGTGGCTCCAGCATCAGTAGGCTCGACCTGTTCTGCTCATGTTCATCAACCTCATCTCTTCTGGACACCGTTTTCTCCGTCCAATTGCGCAAATCGATCTCGAAGTCTATGTTCACTTTGAAATCGTCCTCGTCCTTAGTGATTGGTTCAACGGCACTCTTCTCGGATATCCGACTGTATCCCTTATCTAAAAAAATTCGATGATTGACAGGAGTATTGTTACCATCCATGCGACGCAAGGAACTAGTGGTTTCTAGGAGTATTATGCTTGGCTCTAGACTCTTTTTTAGATCGGGCAGATTGAAAGCCGCGCCGATATTGTAAAATATTCCCGACGTGTTGGATTTCGTCAGTTTGAAAATCGGCATGAAATCCGTTACGTGCTGTCGACTCACCGATGGGCGAAAGACTACGCTATCCCTATCTATCTGAAACAGGGACATTTCTTTGGCCAAAAGAGGTTGCTTTTTGTACACGAATCGGTCGCTATAAACCGGACTTTCTTCAAGTCTCGCGCATTTGGAGCAGATCGGACGATGGAATCGTAAGAACTCGTCGATCGACGCTTTGCCACGCAATGCATCAGGTTTTTTGTCCTCCGAGATAACGTCTGTATTCACGGGTTTGCTACGTTTTCGTATCTTTCTATTAGCTTTCACTGCGTCCCGCGAATAGACATTAATGGCTGCGTCGGTACTGCTATCAGCCAATACGTCGATTTTCTCGAGCTCTTCGCTAGATCGTCTAAGTCGCTGTTGCTGTGAGTGAGTAATGGACGAGAAGGAAGATGAAGTGCTGAGGGAAACAACGACGTCGACGTCGTTGTTCGTGTGCGCGTATGCGTGTGTCTCCGTGCATTGTCGGTCGGTGCTCTCGTTGGGGTCATCGTTGCTGCTGTTGCTGCTCAGTTTATTATGCAGTTCCACGCGGCTTGGGGTATTGGGGTGAATAGTGGCCGGTGGGCCTTCGTGCGCTTTATCTTGATTCTCTAGGTTATCGTATGCTAAGTGCGAGTAGCGGTGGTGAACACACGCAAAGTTGCATCAATTTGTGAGGGCTTCGCGGTCAGACTTTACTTCCGTTTTCAGCTTATTCAAGTCGTGAAGAACCTGTAGAAAACACAATCGGGTGACAATTTTGTAAAACATATTCAGGAGAATTACTTTTAATGATAAAACAGATCTCATTAACAATAGTTTAAAGTCTAAGTCAAATAATTTTACTAAAATTAATCCTAAGAATAAAATACTTCCTTATCAAAAGCTATTAAATAAAAATATGAGTTAGAAAAACAGTCACAGTAAATACTTTACAAAGACATTTTTGTGACTACTATGCATGTGTAGGTACTTAACGTAAATATCCCAAGAAACACATCATAATGAAAAAAAATTTCTTAAACCCACCTCCAGTATCGTCGAGGCGCTCCAGGCCTGCGTGCGACAGCTGTCGGCGCAGTACTCGCCTTCGCGATTGGTAAGCTCAGGCAAACCCCGCCAGTGGTTCGTCGACGCCTCGATGAGGTGCCGTGAAATGATAGCCTCAGTGGAGACCATGATGCGTCTCAGCTCGTCCTCAGTGCCGACGAGGGACGCGAAGTGGAGGCGCGCGCGCAGAAAGTAACCGATCGGCCAAAGCCACTCGGGACCTTGGTGGTAGTTCCAGCCGTGCGCCACCTTCGGGTCGTTAGAGTCGTTCGCATTGTTGTAGTAGCCGTTGTAAGCCCAGTCGGACGGGTCCAGGGTCTTCATGCCCAGTGGGCCGAGGAGAATGTCCTCGGCACTCTTGAGGGCCGCCCAGGCGTGCTTGGGGTTGAACAGTTCTGGAGTCTGTGTAACGTTACATATTAGTGAGAATAAGATATGAAAAAAGTTTATAATTTCAAAACGCGTGTACGGATATTTAAAATAAATAATTGAATAATACTGATAGTCGAGGATCATTATAACACATTCGTAATTATTGATGATATATTTTTTGGATCGGATATAATGCTACGAAAGAGAATATTTATAAAAATTATCCGACTATTATGCAACAAACTTGATAAAGTGCAAACTTAATTTGATAACATATCGCGAATAAAAATAAATTGTTATTTTTAGCATAGTTGAACAAAATTATACTAAAAATAGAAAATGATGTGTTTTTCTAACTAATCCTTGACATTATCTACTGTAATGGCCGACATCCCGTTACACGCAAAACAAGTTTTATAATGGTAAGATACAAATTTTTTTTATTCGTTGATCGTATGACTAACGAAATGTTCGTTCGTATCAATTTTTAATGAGTATCCATATTCATGAAAATTAGATAATTATTAAGTATAAATTATCTTTATTATAAAATGAATCTGAATAAAAAATATTGAAATTGAAAAGTGATACTTGACACTTACAGCAACCATAGCCACGGGGAAATTAGGCCGTAACTGATAATCAGCCCATGCTTGCGATGCTCCATGAGTATCCTTATAAATTCCTCGACGGTGAATCAGATCCGGTCGCAATTCACCTTCGGTCGGTTTTTCATTCACATAAAAGTAAGTTTCAAAGCTAGCTTGTATTTTTTCGGCCCATTGTTTGTAGCTCCATGTAATGGTCGTGCCTTAAAACATAAAAACCATAATAATTCCAATATCTGTCAACAAATAAATCTTGAAAAATCCAAACACTCAATTCTAAATTACCATCCTGATTCTTGCGCTGAACGCTACCATAGGGAAACAGATTCTGCTTGTACAATTCCGCGAGAAAATTGAGCGTGCTGTGGCATAGCCCAACTATCTCGATAGCCGCGCCGTCGCGGGGTGTCGCTGGCTTGCCCTTGTTGCCCGCCTTCTCTGAAGAGCCCATCTTGTCCATCCAGGTACCGCAGTTGGCCTCGTTGCCGCCGAATACAAAGCCCGTCTCGGGATGCACACCGATCTGGTTGTTGAAGCCCCGGTCGGTCATGTGCTCATCGATGCGTTTACCCGCGTTGCGCTCGCGGAAGCACAGACCCTGGAAGTGCACGCTCAGTGCCTCTTGTATCACATCTTGCAGTGGTTGGTCCTGCGACGCGTAGTTACGAATTATTAGCTATTCGAATCTAATTCATTTGTACAAGCATTTTTTGAAGTTTTTTATACGTACTACTTCTCCAGCTGGAAGTGCGGGTGAATCATCGGTAGGGTATAGTCTAGACACTTTGTCCGACAAAATTTTGATACCATTTGGAACTTCTTTCACATAACATTGTATAGTATACAGCCACCACCATATAGAATCGCGACAGTTGTATCTAAACATAATTGGCACGTCAGTCAATTACTACTAACTAAATTGTTATTTAAATAAAAGAAAAATTTACCTTGCATTTACTCCTCGATCCAAAAGATTTGGTATTAAACCATGTCTCAAAGTGCCCGCGAATCCTAAAATGATAAATCGAGCTTCTTCCTGTCTACCAGTTAACAGTAATAGGCCTCTAAGGGATATAAACGTATCTCTTCCCCAGTTTCTCATATATCCTACTGCAAAGTGCGGCAATCCAGCTGATAGTGTTAAACATTCTTGTTCTTTTTTTCCGTCTACTTCTTTTACATTTGGTTTTGGTGGGTCTAAATTCGGTGACAAGTCTGGTAGTTGTGCAGATTTTACTATTCCCCCAACTTGTACGGAAACTAAAGATAGTAATCTAGTAAAATCTGTTCCATCTTTTATGAAACTGGAACATTTTTAGATGCGTATTAGAACAATTATTTATTAAGACATTTGTAATATATTTATATATGTTTATAGTTGTTTACCTAGGCATCAAACTAAAGCATTGATCTATAAGAGTTGAATATACGTTTACAACGATGACATCAAAGTAACTAGGTACCAAATAACGAGGAATTAATCCGAATGGCTCAGTAGCCTTTTCTAACCAATTGCTGAGAGCAACAGTTCCTGAATCTTCTTTAAGACGTTGCCAAGTATAATCTGAAAAAAAAATTAATAATAAACTGAAACCTTTTTGCATTGTAATTACTCTATAATAAAGTAACGATAAAGAAGTATTATGCACTAAAAAGATGAATTATTTTCAATAGCATATTATAAAATAAAATATTTTGAAAGATATTATACCTATTAACCAATTTCCTTGACGAAGATTGGCACACAGTGGATGCCCAAGATCATTATTAGGTCGAATATCAGCCAATAACGAAATCACTCCTAATAAAATTATTTAAAATAAAAATGTATTAATCTTTTATGACGTACTATATTTAAAAAGTATAATTTCTTTGCAAACTTTTGATTTGAAAATTGAATTTATGAAATACTTAATATTATTTCGACATTAGTACATGAAAAAAAAAAATTACATTAATACAATACTCATATTATGTTTAAATTATTAAATTTAGCTTAGTAATTGCAATAGAAGTACCTTGTAAGCCAGCGTACACTAATGGCCCATAACCAGGAATATCGTAAACACCAAATTTATTGGCCGTTTCATCTCGCTCTTCTTGATCGCATCGATAAAGTGCTTTATTGAGGTCAGCGAAGTTCATCCGCGAGACAATTGCACGCAATTCTGAACTTCCTGGTGATGTGACACTTGCGATAAGATCATTGACCTTTTCGAGTGCAGGTCTTGTGTTTACATGAAGTGACACTCTGAACATAAATTATTAAAACTCAATTTTATTGAAAATGAAGATTTTTATTCGAAAACTCATTAATTTATTGTTGTTTTTATGGCCTTACCTAATAGCGATGACAGATCCAGGTTGAAAGTTAATAAAGTTTAATTGCGTTATTTTTGGGTCTCCAGAGTCTACTTTTTCAACTTTTGTAGAATCGCAAATTTGAATGTGTTCCTTTACACTAACTACATATTCAGAATAGCCATTAATGTAGTCTTTGCTTTTTGAAAATTTCTCAGCTTGTCGGAATGGCGGTGTACCATTTCTTAAAAAATGAAATAAAAATTAGATAAGTAATATCATTAATAATCATAAATGAGCATTTCCACTTTTAGTTTTCTAATATTTAATATAGAAATAGACATTACTTGACGCCTTCATGGGCCAAAGAAGCTTCCAGAATAATTTCTTCGACTACACCTTCTACTCTTAAGGGTCTGATATGTCTTCGTAAATCGGCTGCATTTGGATCGGGATGTTTAAATGCCGTAAAGGCTACTAGTACAACACTTTCATGAGTTGAAGGTGAATGCCTTGTAACAGCTACTACATCTACATCCATCTGGTCTACAAAAACCTGAAACGATATTAATCGTAAATTAAAATAATATCATCAGTATTTTATAAATATTGCTTTATTACGTACTTGTGAGAAGTTATTCTTTCCTAGCCATAAATGAAGATCATTCAGTGACTTTTTGGCGGGTATGATTCCAGAATTGATACTAACGTATTTTTCGTCCTCTTTGATTAACTCGTCATTGCTTGTCCACGATGTGTATTGCCTCTCTTCGTCAACGACATGTATCTGAAATTGTTACAAATAAAAACGCATAACTCAAACAAGAAAATAATTGAATCAAATCCAGAGAAAAACAAACTTATCCGAAGGCAAAATTAAAGTGGACCATAGTGATTATCAACATTTACTACGATACCTGATGTATATATTTAAAATCTAAAGTTTAAATAAAAAAAAAAAATAATAATACTCACGTGATGAGGTACCAGCTCATCGTATCCCCGATTGCTACCACTGGCGCAGCAAGCCATCGAAACCAGCCCGGCGCTAGGCAACAGATCGAAGACGCTGCGTTTCTCCACCGGGCTTGGGTTGTCGTGCGTTTGGTCCATGAAGAGAGCGTGCGCGATGCACGGAACCAGCGGACGATGGCGAGCCTGTATGAACGCGCCTACAGGTTCACCGCCGTAACGGTAAACCAATCGACCTTCCTCATGACTGTCCCACGCCGACATCGCCTCTGTCCAAGTAAAATGATAATCGTATAACTAAAAGTGTTCTTGAGCAAAATAGATTTGTGTAAATAAAAAAGTCATACCTCTAATTAACGATGTGATTCCAAGCCTATTTACAAAAATATTATCTTTTTGGTCAGAATTTGTAAAAAGCTCAGCAACGACGTACAAGTCGGGTCTAACTTGTCTGGCGGCATCTAACATATACTAAGACAAAAACAAATGATAAATTTCATTAAAACTTTTTTAACGAAATAATAACAAAGAATATTGTTTCTTAAAAGTTGTATTCACATACTTCTGCAACATGAATAGGAGTTGAATGACAATTATCGAGCCTAACACCATCGAAAAGTTTTGCCATTTGCTGCACGTACGTCGACATCCGTTCCCAAAGTGCTGGACAATCTTCTGGTTTGTCACCGTATCTGTAAAACAGTTAATCAATAAATATATTGTAAGATTTGGGATTTTATCTCAAGCTTTTTATCTACATTTAAATTGTTTACCTTAATTTAACACTGTCGCCCCAGGCGATAAGTTCTCTTCGAATATATACATTAGAATCTCGATCAGCAAAATTTTTCAAGGGATCGCTATTCATAACCCAACCATTATGAGCCATCAAATAACGACCATTTTCTGAATACATTGTATCCTCTCTTTCAACGAATGATCTGGGGCTTCCATAATCCGTAAAATATCTACACAAGAGAAATAATTAAGTAGTTAATAAGAAACAAAAGCAAGTAATTACAAAAGTATATGTTTACCTTGGTACCAGCGGATTTCTTTCACTAACTTCTTTTATTCTAGGCCCATCTGACTGTACTCTAAAGTATCTAATGCCAGCAATTGAGTTTTCAACAGCTGCGTTTAGGTGATTTTGAATTTCGTTAATTATAGCTTCGTTGAGTTCCTGTAATTTATTTTTAAGTTCTTCTGCACATTTCTTCAAGCGAGTGTCTTCATCAAAACAATCAACTCTAGAATATTAAAAATTATATAGGTTTTACTCGAAATACTAAGTAAATATTAAATATCATTTAGTTCATAACGTTTACAAACCTGTAAGTATTGTATAACTTTAAAGCAAGAGGCATATCTATTGTTGCTTTCAATCTACGGTATTCTGGATCTGTTATAATGGAAATACTTTCATTCTTTCCTTCTCCCGTATCTTCTTGAGGAATTTGGTTGCGAGAACAATTCAAGAATTCATCTAGTAGTTCGTTGATGTCTACAGTGTATAATTCGTGAATTTTCGCTAGTGGTAAGAAGTAGGTGTGTAGGGCGTGACGGATGGCCTGTAAAAATTTATTTTAAAATACAATATCCAAAAGAAATAAAAAATCATTATTTTTAATGAATTCTTATTGTATACTGACGTTTAAGTGATCTTCAGTTTCGACAACGGGCGGAATACCTTTATGCTCCCATTCTCCAGCCGCTATTCGTACTGTTAATTCGATTAAAATAGCGTCTAAGAGGTAAGCTGGACGGAGATGTGGACTATTGTTGCAGTTGTAAGTACATTCAGGGTGATTTACCAAAAACGGACTTTCATTTGCTGTATGATTTAAAACTATATCGCAAATACTGAGCACCTACAATACAATAAAGTTTAAATTAAGCATTTCAAAAATAAGACAAGAATATATTAAATTTTCATTGTCATGACACGTACGCCCCATTCCTCTCGCATTTTGTTCGTCAAGTTCTCGACATCATCAAAAGTTGTTTCTTTGCTTGGTAAATCGTGGAACGAAGGGTTCAATTTTAATTGATCACTAAGACTGTACGCTGATTTTGAATCGCCTAAGGCCTAAAAACAGTAAAAAATGGATTAACAAAATCCGTCAAGTAAGTTTTATTAAATATTTAGGATAATTTTATAATTTAAAATGATCGAAACGATACCTGTATTGGTGTAAAGTGTATCATGTTATAACCGGACTGATGCGAGACTTCTAACTTTTCCTCCCACGTAGAAAATGGCCCTAATAATTTTGATAAAATGGTTTGACACTGTATGCAATCTAATGGCAGCGTTTCAGAACATACACCAATCGCTAGATCTGGATCGACGAGTAGGTAGCCGGAAGCGATTACTTTTCCAGCATCGTCTCCACTGCAAAAAGAAATTTTGATATAGAAATATATTCATTTATCGTTCAATCGATTTTTAATTAAATGAAGGTAGCTAAAATAATAAAAATACATAGAATATTGTACCTCGACTCGGTTAAATAATAGTGGAAGGAGCCGGCGATGGAAACTCGCAGGAAAGCCGATTCGTGGTTCCATGGTAATTGATAGTACGTACGCCTCTCGAATGGTGTACCGCTTAGGAGCGGGTGATTTGTGAACACGTCAGCGTCGCGGCCGAGGAGCGATGCTCCTATTCTGAATTCTACTATCCATCCTGTTGATTTAAATAAGATTTTTGGGATTTTTAGCATTTCAAACAGTTCATTTTTTAGTAGAATTTTAAGTTGCACGTGAATAAAATTATAAATAAAAAAGGCCTTCGTTCAAAATAGTATTATTACAATTAATTGTTGAAGAAAAAGAATTGTATGGAAAAAAAACTATATAAGAGTAATCGATGTTCAGCTACGTATGTATCATTACGTATTTTTTTTTTGCGATATCTTTATGGAAAATTTGAAGACATACCAATAACAACTGATTAAAATATCTAGAAAAGTTGGATCATAGCCAAAAGTTCTATAGTACAACATACTTGATCAATCCTATAAAACAAAGTATGGCAAAGTTTTATTGTTCATGCAATTTTTTTTCATTATTTATAGAGACAGGATTACGCATAAATTTCATGAAAAAAGAACATCCAAAACATAACAAAAATAAAAATTTTATCTTATGAATTTATAATAAAAATTATCTTGATATAATAAAAAATAATTGCAATTATATCAAATTTATGGTACTTATAATAATAAAGACTCTTATTTGATTATTTTAAAATTATTCCAGCTATTGCAACAAATCTAAAGGAATAGTCTTCATATGACTATAGCACGTACTTTCAAAGTGAAAGTCTTTAGAAAAGTTTTTAGCCTTTGAGTAAAGATGAAGATAAGGTACGAAACTTTCCAATAAACGATTTTGTCACGTTCGCTCTGGTGAAAGAAACCTGAACATTGTATGAAATTCACTTGTACAGCGAGATCAATACCTTTTGACTGTACAAGAAGTCCTGACAAACGGTATTGGTATAGATTTCTTATTGTTCTCACAACTACTTTTAGAACACAATCTTTATTTTACGATTTATTTTCGTTTTTCTTTTTTTGGAATTATTTTTCGTAATAATGAAGTACCGATGTTTAGTGTGAGTTAATAATTGTAGCGAAACAATGTACATACCTTTTTTTAGTTTATACAAGTTTCCATCCTGATGTTCTCCCTTATTTAAAGTTAAAACTCGTACTTGATCATCGTTTTCGACGTCGGCAGAGAAACCAAGGTTCTCCATGGCTGGCTTGCGAGGCTAAAATAGAGAAAATAGAGAAAATACTATTCAATTCGTGAAATGAATTATAGTGAAAATTCGTAAAAATATAGTTATTATTGTAAGTTTTGTTTTTAAATATTAATTCATGAAAATCAGTGTCAACTATCAAACTATAACTAAAATAAGGAAAGATGAAGTGAGTTTACTTGTTATTGCCTTTATAAGTATTTTTTATCAATGAAATCCAATTGTTTCTAGTTAATTGAAGTCGTTTTTAGGAGATTAATAATGATTTGGCACAGATTTGAATAGCAATATAAACGTTTTCAACGATTGATTTTTTATGCCTTCACAATAGAGTATTCAATTACAGTATTGCAGAAATTTTACAAATTTCTCAAAAACAAGCGATAAGCTTGCAAGGCCAACAACTAGATATAAACTTCATCTCTCCCTCAACACAACTCATTAAGAAATTCAATTAGCAAAACAACAATCCTGCAAACTCAACGAGCTTCAATGCAATCAAACGAAAAGCTCTTATATAATTCTAAAAAAAAATTAGCAGCGTTTATCCACTCGATTAATATTTTATATACGAAACGGAGCGAAAGCGTGCTTTCAAGCATGGTTTCGTCGTGCCACCGTACGAATCTCATCTCGCGACAGAATTGAGTATTACCGAAGTCCTCTAACAAAGTGCAAGTGTATGTAATATATGCAGGCAATAAGTTACACGCGTGTACTAAGTACTTACGGAGGCGCGCGCGCGAGGCGTACAAGAGTCGTGCTTTAGCCGCGCGCGCGCTTTAATATATAAGCTGACCGCGCGCCGCGGCGATATAATACAACACGCGTTGATGGCCGCGCGCTACCGAGGCGTGCAGCCCTGTGCTAATGGGGGTGGGAGGGAACGGGACCATATTACATTACATTATAACATACGGCGCGACGAGTTCTGCGTCGCGAGCATGCACAAAGCGCGGCTGGTCGTCATAACACACGCGCGCTTGAATTACAGGGGCGGCTGTATGGGCTTCCTGTCGACACCTTGCTCCGGTGTCTAAGTGTCGCGCCCCGCGCGTTATATATGTATATATCATAGGCTCGGCTGCGCGCATACTTGTTCGCCGTTTAGCAAGACACACTGTAGTGTAGTTGTATATATGTATATACGCGCGCCGTTAACAGTCTGCTGAGCCCGACGTTTTGCGTTTTTCGCTCTTACTCGCGTACTTGTGGAAGCTCGAGAGGTGCCGCGGTGCGCTTGCGGGAACACGTTCGCGCATTTCACGCCCCGAGTTAGTAGAGAGGAAGTAATAGTAAAATGCCGTTATAGGGGTATATGGTTATTTATAAAAAGCTCTAGCGTTGAGAAAAATAATGGAGTGTTAAAATGGAGGTTTATAATGGAGCGAGAGATGTATAGATTAAAGTTTGATTAAAAGTGATGTCGGAAAATGGGAGAATTATATATTGTATTACCGATTCAGAAGTCGCTTGTTTAATATTTTGTGATTGCTTAATTTATAAATACGTGTATACAATTTTTAATTAATTACATTAATTACAGGGAAAACTTACTTTCATTTTAAGAAGGAAGGTACTTGCAAATATTAGATAAAATTTTAATATATTTATTATAAATAAAAAGCTTTTTTGATAAATAAATAAATAAATAAATAATATGCGAAATCAAAATTGTTTTAAATTTAACATATTTATAAAGGATATTGATTATTTCATAGAGCAGAATATATAAGAATAAGTGTAGTTTGAAATTACCTATTTTAAAACATACTTATTTATTAGATTTTTTCTCTATCTGTAATAATATGAGATATTGAGTAGTAATAATAAATTATCAATCTATTACCCTAATATGATTTAATCATATTAATGCCATTCTAATTTTTAAACGAAATCAATAAGATTATTTTCTATTAATAAAAAAAAAAAAAATTAAATTTAGCAATATTAGTGTTTTACAAAGCAATCTGTTCTGGTCAAATATGAAACCTAATAGAGACACATAAGCCTCTCATTTTTAACTAATTTTGTGATATTTTCTTTAACCACTGTAAATATATTTTTTAAATAGTACCCTCTTTCCTTAATCAAAGTGTCAAACATTTAATTAAATAATCAATATTAAAGGTAAACAGTTCCTTGCTGCATAACATTTATTTTAAATATTTAGTCACTTTAAACTTACAACACCATTTTCTTATAAGATGTGGGTATTCAAACCTACATATAAAATACTCAGAAATCAAATAAAAACTAAAAATGTAGACGTAACTGTATTTTCAGAAACGTTGATTGCATGTGGTAGACGTAACTGTAATTTTAGAAACGTTAATTTCGTTTTGCATTAAACGTTCATTTTTATACAAAAATTGATACAATACAAAATTCATGACTATTCTCTGTCAATTGCAAAATTCATTGATTTGTTTACTGGAACTTACATAAGTCCATAATAAGGTCAAGCAGTGCTGAAAGAAGTTCCCTATCTTCTTGAACAACTGTCGTGTAGAATCACACACTAGATCTTTTAGTGCAACCATTGCATTCATTTGTAATAAAGTAATCAAAATAATTTCTGCTACTCAAGCAACTTAAAACTGGAGTCCCTGCTATTTTAGGATATTGTAGCACTTTTTTTTACATTTTTACTTGTTGCAATAAGTTGCTGGGTATCACCTATAAAAAAAAAATACTAAAGAAACTTAAAAAACATAAACAAAATATAAAATTTCAATGGGATTCTATTCTTTGTTAGCTACTAATTAGAGTGTACAGACTATTTGATTATTTACTATTACCTTAAACACTTTTATCTACCCAACAACAAAATTTATTAGAAAAGTACAATGAAATAGTTTCACACATTGTTTAACTTACAAAACTTTAAACAAAATAGTTATTTGTGCATGCATAAATTATTTTGGGAATATTAAATAAATGCCGACTTTCTTGTTGCTTATTAAAAAGAATATTTTTACTTACTAAGTAATTAATCTGTGTACCACTTGTTTCAATTATGATTCATGTGGCACTGTACTGTTCATTCTTTAATTGAACCAATATGGATCTACAACGTATCTAACAAGACAAGATCAGCTATATTCTTTAACATTCCCACTTGTAGAAGCTGCTCTTTGCACTTATTAATTATATATTCATGCTTATATTAATTATATATGAAACATTTCAAAGATGCTAACATATAGAAATTTGGAACCATTTCAAACCATTCAAACCAGTGTCAATAAAAATCAACAAACATTGTGTAGAATTGAACAAGCTCCAAAAATTAAAGTGTGTAATTAAAAATTTAATTGACTTATTTTATAATTATAGACATACAGTTGCATAAAAAGATCCTACTAAACTAAATTCTAAAGTATATTTTTTCTTATTTTTGACACAAGGAAAGTTTATATCAACTGTTATCAAGGTAAATGTTATCACATAAAGACAAAAATATTCACTGATTTGATTATTAGCTGGACAAAAAGCATTGATTTAGAGATGACAAAAGCTTCTATCATGATATAATAATAATTGCAAATCGGAGATAAAAGAAATTCAATGAATATATTATCAGTCTTTTGAAATCAATCAAGTTTACATGAAATTAGGTCACTCAAAGCTGTACACTCAAATGTTAAGGTCGCTATTTAAAAAAAGAACGGAGCGTATGTCTTGTTTATACAGGTACAGTCTCAGCAAGAGATCACTGAAAAAATCTAAGCCACAGCGTGAAACCGTCGCACGTCCCTTTCCAACAAAAAAGTTTGCCGTGTGCCTTGAAATTACGAGCAATTCACACAAGAAAACATGCAGTACTGCTGCCAAATCGAGTAAACACGAGCGCGCGAGAGAGTAATCGTGTTATTCACACAAGGACACTTTTAGGTTAATAATCAGCAGCATGCCACTTTAAGCAAAATAATCATCATTGGCACGTGAAACCCACATGCTAACCCGATAAGTGCGCGCGGGGTAAGACAGACATAGAGACAGAGAATGAGAGAGCGAGAGAGTTACGAGGAGGAAGAAATCCGCATTCCCAGAAGGACCAACAGCGGCAGCAGTAGCAGCAGCAGCAGCAGTACACACAAGTGTCAGCAGACTCCGCTCGACGTGTACTTATATCTCCGACAAAAATCTTTACGTAATGCTGCTGTCGGGAGCCGCGGGCGAGCAGGGGATGATTCAACGATGATGCACGGGCACACGGGGTCAGCGAGAGCTACACACTGACGGCCACAGCAGGGATGGACAGATACTTAGTCGTCGTCGCGCGCGCACCTTCTGATGCTTGATCGACTTCTATCGAGCTAGAGCGCGTCTGTAACTCTGTACTCACACTGGCCGTGTTGCTCGCGCGCGCGCCACGCGAGATTTTTGTTTATTTCGAATTCGACCTCTAGTCGGGCGGGGAGAACAATGTGAAGGTCACTCGCGCAAGAGAGTGAGACAGCGAGTATAGCGCGGGCAACAGCCCGCGGCTCGGTATCGTGATGCTTGCTCATGTATATACAGTATCACCGTACACGACTCTCTCTCGTGCTCGTCGATCCCTTTAACGCGGAGCAGACGACGCGCACGCGCGTTCTGCTCCGTTGGGAATCGCGATATTCGCGATTCGCGGGCGGCTCCGTCGGGCACCAGCGCGCCACGGTGCACCGGCGTGGTTCAATTTCGGAGCTGTAATCTGACGTCAGGGAGGTTTTTTATGAGCGGTAATTATGGGCATTATGGCGCGGTATCTGCATTGTGAATTTCGATTTCAATTTTTAAGGGAGGCAGAGTTATCTCCGGATCATTATTATACTTTTTGATAGAATTATATTTCACGGGAGTACTGCTATGCCATGGTTTATACGCTTTCTGTGAAATCATACTGTTCATTTTTTAATTACTTAATATCAAAAAAATTGTACATACATATTGGATTAAATCTCGCTTTCGCCAGACTCTAAATATAAATTTTAAGTTTTTAAAAACTGTTAAGGTAAATACTTGATGGTTATACTAAACATTGTATATTTTCACTATCTTATTTTAATTAAAAACGAAATATACTATTCAGTAAAAATACTTTTACGATTCTAATCACAAATATTAAGATCTAAAATAACAGATTTTACAAATGAGAATTTCAGATAAGAAAAGATTTAGATAGATAGTTTGTTTTGCAACATAACGTTTTAACGTTAAACGTTTGCAACATAAGATTTAATTATTATGCACATTTTTATTTGTACTTAAATAGCATCTCACATGAGATAGGAATGGATATAGAAAAAATGCCAAAAGTTCGTATAGGTACAATTACATACGAATCTCAAACTTCTGAATGATATAAGCGATAAAAAATGTATATATAATTTTACGTATCATCGTATCTTTTATTCGCTTCAGTCTTAGAATTTATACGTAAAAAAATTCTTGATAATTATGACGCAGCTATGCCATACGCAATAACAATATTACCTCAGTTTGGCAATGACTTCATTCGAATCGTATAATCTCGTATGGAAATTTAAAATTTATTTATTTGTTGTAAATCCATGTCAAATACTCAAATTCCACCTAATCATAATATGACTGAACCAAATGTAAAAGTTCCTCATCAATAAAATTCCTTAAAAAGCTTCTATAAAATTTCTGCTCCAATTTCAATTTTGATACCTATAATATCTCATTGTCATACTGTCTCATAGCGCGTCAAAGATTTCCAGCCCAACATCGCCGACTCATCGTGTCATCGCCACCATCGTTGCAGGTGTGTTGGTGCGTAAGATATATAAAAGTCGCGATTCGCAAACGCGCGAAGTCAAAGTTTCACAGTTTTCTACGGAAGCCCGCGGTCACGACTCTCGATCACACAGACCCACAGATATTTTCATTTCTCTAAATCTCTATACCTACCTACGCGCGTCGCTCTCTCTATATTTCTGCGGCGCGCGCACGACGCATGCACATCACCGTATAGGTGTATGTATGTGCACATACATACCATGTACACACAATAACGCACTACATAGCGGAGCAACGCGGACGACGAGACACGGCGGCGGTGGCGGTGCGGTGCGGTGTGCGGTGCTTACGGTGTTCCAAAATGGCAGCGGCTACGGACGAGCTAAGTAAGTGCCTCACTGTGTAGCCAGCGGCCCCGTTATTATATCGATTGCAGAAGGGCCCTATATTGTGATAAGGGCCCGCATACGCGCGCCCTATATATACATACAATGACGAGCCCGTCGGCCCGTACAATATCCATCGCGTGTCATCCTCTTGGCAGATAGACGCGCGCGGAAAGAAATAGCCAATACGCACGCGCGCGCGCGCTTCTGCATGCATGTGTGTATGTACAACCCGTTCCTCCCTCTACTCTGCTGCAAGTAGATAGATAAAGAGAGATAGAGAGAGAGGTGTTTCAGACCCTCCGACTCCATCTCCTCCTCACTCGCTGTGTGCCATACTCGCACTCACCCACACATGCAGTCTTTCTCTCTTTCTCCCTCGCGATATATTCCGCTGCTCCGTTGCACGCGTGCGCGCGCCGCAACACGTGGTTTCGTCGCGAACGCGAGCGCACGTAGGAGAGCTGTCAAAAGGAGTCCGCGAACGAAGCTCTCTCTCTCGCTGGCGCGCAGCTCTTCTTTTTTACTCGTGTGCGCGCAGCCCTCAACGTTGTTGACGTTGCCATTGTTGTTGACGTAGTTGTTGTTATTGTTGTTACTCGTTGTTTTGTCGCGGCTGCTAGGGCGGTGGCTTTTTAATGTCGTGCTGACGGGAACATAATGGTCGATCATCCGATGGATGAAAAAAGTTCGTTCTCATATCTTTGTACAGTGCTTTATGTTGATGTTGTCTCGGTGATTCGGAATTTGGAAAAGCTCCAGGTGCCTTTGCAAAGGCCCTGGGCTTATCTGTTTGTTTACTAAATTATTCAAATTAATGTTGTAATATATTTTTGCTGTATTATTGTATTGATTGGAAGATGATAGGTCTGCGATGGATATACCATGCGTGCTCGTGCACCAAATTAGGTCGAATAAAGTTTATTCTTATAGTGCACAGCTGTGTAATTTTCTGATTTGTACGGAGAGAATGTTTGAATATATCTATTGTTTAATGTAAATAAATACACTTAAAAGCTGCTGAATGGCGTCGAATGTATGTAGGCAGCTAACGCAGTATAAAGCTTTGAAAAGTTTTATACTTTTTCAGAATATCTTTTAACATTAATTATTTTGTTAAGTAATATTTTATCAGATGAAGCTTAGAACAGTGGCTTTTGATGAAATAAATAGTTGGAATCTTGGTTGAAAACGGATGGAAACAAATTAAAATTAACAGTTTTGAAATGACTCATACTTTATAGTAAATTTAATATAATGTTTAATGATACTTTGCATTTAGTTAATTGTATTTCTAGCAAAATACTTAAATGTCTAGTCATGTACATTCATCTTTAAAAGAAACATAAAAAAATTAATTACTTTTTTAATTAAAGCATGGTACATACATGACTACTAATGATCTACTTCTGTATTTATCATTACTTTAAAACACAAAATTTAAATTAAATAAAGTAGAGACCAAAACTTTTAAAATTAATGATAATTTGTAAATTAATGTAAAAAATAACCTTATGATTCATACTTAGATATTATTTTATAATAATGCAATGCTACACATTAAAAATATATGATTTGCCTGATAAAAATATAAAACTACTTGTCATTATATTTTTATTTTGTTAAGACAATTAATCAATTTTTCATTTTCCTCTGATTTTTAGAAATTAATTATGTTTTTCCTTAGATTATGTAACATATCAATAAAAATGTAAACTTCTTAAAATGTATATCATATAAAATATCTAAACTATATTAAAAAGAATAGTAATAAATTCAGTTCAATTAGTTTTATATCAAAATTCTAAATGTCTAATGTAGTTAATTAAATTGTAAAATAATATGTGTCATCTAACCTTAAAAGATATTTGTACTTTTCAATATTTGCAATTTTTTACTTATACCCAAAAATATTTGCAAAAAAATGATTTACCTGTTCTTTTGAAATAATAATTTTCTCTAATTACATCATTAATTATGAAGATAGTTTTGGTATTATTAACAATTATAATGTAGTCATAAGTTGATCTTGTATAAGTTTTATGATGATTTGCATAAATTGATTAGACTATAAAGTTGAAAGATTAAATATTGAATAAGTTAATTAAAATATTAAATTTCCAAATTCTGAATTGATCTTCTATTTAATACTTAATTATGAATTTACAGTTTGTTATTGATATATCCAAGTACTTAAAAGCTTTTACCTTATTTTTTCCAGTTTTACTGGAGCGGGTCCTGCTCCGCCTAGGTTCGGCAGAGACAGATGAACAGCTGCAGGCATCAATATGCAAATTTTTGCCTCCTGTTTTGTTAAAACTCTCCAGTTCGCAGGAAGGTGTCAGAAAAAAAGTCATGGAGCTTTTAATACACATAAACAGAAGAATTAAAAGCAGACCTCAAGTACAACTTCCTGTGGAAGCTTTATTATTACAATATCAAGATCCTTCAGCTAGTTCATTTGTAATTGTATGTATATTTAGATATATATTGAAGACATGTTGAAAAACAATTATTTCTAAGAATATATTTTTTTAAGAATTTCACCATTATCTATATCAAAATGGGTTATCCCCGTATGGGAATGACTAGACAAGCTGAATTAATCCCAAGTGTATTAAATGCTATTCAAGGAAAACCATTATCACATCAAGATAGGTATGCAATTTTGAACCAAAATTAAAATAATATGACAATACATTGAAATATTTATATATATATATATTCTTTAGTTTGTTGCTTATAATAATGCCAGCACTAGCTCATATAAATATCCCACTGGATCCAGAAAAGAGAGCTTCTCTTTTAGGACTGCAAGATGAACCTCAAGTAGCCAAGCAATTGTTGAATTTCATGCTGGACATGTTATTGTTACCTTATGGGTAAATATCTACTTTATTTCATCAAATTTAATTTCATGTTAGCATAATCATTGTTTTCAAACACAATCTTTTCTCATTAGCTCGATTGGGCAAAGTGAGAATCAACAACCTGGACAGCCAATTGATTGGTCACAGTATCCTGTTCCCCCTGGAATGAGTGAATATGCATTTAAAAGAGTTATAGGAGAAAGCCCCCCTTCAGCAGAGCAGCTTGAACAAACTAAATTAGGAATTGTTAAATTTCTCGCTGGAGGATTTTTTCCAGATTCAGATATTCTTACTCATTTGATAGTTGCTGCAGCTGATACCAGATTTAGTGTTGCTAATTTGGCAGATTTAGAATTAAAAAAAACAGCAAAGTAAGTTATGAATAAATATTCTATTCTGTAAAAAGCTTATTAAAATTATTTGATTTATTGAAAAATAATTTACTAATCAACGTTTTAGCTTACTAGACTGGTCATCAATGCAGTTAGCTGCCCCATTATATACATTATTTTTGGGTACTGATGTTTTAGCAACACAAAAAGAAATAAAACAAGAAATGAAAAGAACTCCAGCTAGCATTCGAATTCGACTGAAATTATTACATTACCTTTGCAGAGTGACAGATGCAGGATTTATTGTTCTACCTTGTATACAGGTAATAATAACATATTTTCAGAAAATGTTTAAATTAAATTAAGAAGTGAATTTGAAATTTGTTTCCAAGGGAATGCATATTAAAATAGCTTTGATATCGTAAAGTTTACTTTTGCAATGTGATTAATGTTTATACAGTTTTAAACAATATGTACTGTAGAAATTTAATATCCAGTTTTAGAAATTTAAAATAATATGTTGTATGTCTATGAAGAAAGTTTTATACTATGTCTTACGCAAAGAGAAATTTTGCAAGTCATTTAATCATTTAAAGTTATTATTAACTTAAAAATGTTGATTTCTTTGATATTTATTTGTTGAAGATTAATTAATTATACTTTGACTTTTGACAAAATGTATTAAAAAATAAAATAATTAGTATATAAACTTTTATTTTGCAAAATGTAAAATATTAGGTTATAGATATTGTAATTTCATTGTGTGATCTTATTTTAATAAAAATATGCCGTAAACCAACATTATTACTATAGAAATTAATTTTTTAATTAAATATATAAGTTTTTATTGTTTTATATTGTGATTTTAATTTTCAGGTTATATTTGAGTCATTATATGGTGCAAATAATACAAATTCTAAACTCAAGTCATTAGCTCTTCAATTTACTTCAAACCTTGTTCAACAGTAAGAATACATATTTTGATATTGTATAGTACTTTTACGCAACTAAAACATCTAAACCAAGATATTTATTTAATTTATAAAATTATAGATGTAGTTTAAGACCATTTGTACGAGTGGCAAAAGTTATTTTAAATGGTATGATGAAATTAATTACTGAAGAAGCTGAGCCAGCTCACAGATTAATGGCATATACAATTGTTGGACAACTTAGTCAAAGAATTCCAAGTCTTGTCAATAAAAATCTGAGTTTGCTTCAAAGGTTCTTCGAGTCTCTTGCATCGGTATGAAAATTTTATAAAATTAACAGTTTATAAGTAATTGATTAGTCCATATATACAATTAATCTTACTTATTAAATATATAAAGACTGATGGCGATTTACGACGAACTATAAGGGATGCTTTGGTTACAATGACATCTGCATTTGTACTTAATAAAGATGATGATACAGGCATATCATTGATGGTTGGTTTACTATCTGCCCATATAGAATCACCGGAACCTCATGTCAGGTACAACTTAATTATTATATTTGATATATTTTAATTTTATAATAAAACTTGCTATTTATTAAAGAATTATTTAAAAAGTGAATTAGACTCTTAAACTATTTTCATAAATCATATTGTACAATATAATCCATGTATTTATTTTATATGTGGAATTCTTATAAATACTTTAAAACTTAAAAATACATAAAAAATCTTTTAGATTTGTTGCAGTACATTATTCAGCAACAGTTTTTCCATCAGATCATGCTCCATCTCGATATTTGTTGTTACTAGCATCTGGTGATTCAAAATCAGAAGTGCAAACTGAAGCTTTAAAATCACTGTATGGAACCTCATATAAGAATGAACGTCACAAGTTCATTTCAAAAGAGGATTCTTTGCCAGATTTTACACAGCTTATGTCATATATACATTCAAAAATTAAATCAAGAGTAACTAGCAATAATAAAGTAACCGTTGGAAATAAAGTTTTGCCCTTTAATATAAATACTTTTGTAGAGGTAAAAAAGTTTTATTTCATACAAATTTTTATATTAATTATTACATTTTAAGTTTCTGTATGACTAAATACTTTTCTTTAATTCTATTTCATTTTTGTAGATAATATCTTATCTACGAATTTGTTTAGCAAAAAGTGCTAATATTGCTCTTCAGACAGATTCTTTAGAACATCCATGTGAATTTACGCCATTAATAGGACGGTATTTGGAAAAGTTACATAAAGAAAGCCCTGATAGTTTGTTTCATTATGTAGACATTGTTGTTCTTTTTGGTCAAGTCACTGGAGGTAAATTTTATAAGTTAAATTTATTATATTAAAAGTTAAGACTAACAATTAATTATTAATAACAATTTCTCATTTTTAGATGAAGTTGCTCTAAATGCTCTGCTCGAAATAGTTGGTACAATTCCGAATCTTATTGTCGAACGTTATACAAAGGAACAGACGTGGATTCAGTCTTTATTATCATCATCAAAGGAATATGTAAGAGACCTTGCAGCAAAAATTTATGCTGTTTTTATCGCGTATGTTCCCACCAATGAATTTGAAAACCATATTTCGAAAATGTTAAAAACCACAAAAGACAAAGTTTTAGAAAATCAGCAAGGAGCTTTACTAGCTTTGTCTTATTCAATGGAAAAAAAATTAATTTTGCGAAGAAGTGAAGACAAGAATACATTGGTGAATTGGAATACATATATTGATGCAGTCAAAACGATTTGTAAGTAATTACAGATATATATCCAGGCGTATAAAAGTTTAGAAAAGTATTATTCTTTTTTATATTAGGTGAATTTCTCAATGTGAATAATCCGATGTTATTGGCCGCTGCAATAAGCGGCATTGGAATAATCGGCAAATCGTTTGCGTTGCCATTGCCATCAGAAGCAGAAAAGGATACTAGTAAAAAAAGTCTTGCAGACAAATTATTTTCTATTTTCATGAATGTTAAATCTAATACTAAAGTTTGTATTAAACATTGCTAAACCAAGATTCACTTTCATATAAATTAGACATTGATTTATTTATAATTAAATGTTATAGGTAAAAGAAAGGGTTGCATTATCTTTAGGTTACATTTGTGTTGGTGAAGAGTTTCCTCATGCTAAAATGATATTAGAGAAATTTATTGAAACAGCTAATGAGGTAGAATTTTTAGATTAAATTTTATCATTTGAAATGATTCATTTAAAATTTTTTCTAAAAATATATTTTTTACGATAGACAAAAGACATTAACATACATTTATCGGTTGGAGAAGCTTTGGTGTGCTGTGTTCAGGGTTCTGCTTCACCCGAAAGAAGGGATGCTTGGAATACTCTTCCATCTGAGCATGATGTTCCATTCACAAAAGAAAGCAATGATTTATTAATTTTTGTTATTGATAAGCTTTTGGCAATAGCAAGTAAACCACATCCGAATTCTCGTCAGGTGAATATGTAGTAATAATAATATATAATTATGTTTTAATTTTTTTTATGTTGTAAATCAATTATGCACAATTTGAAAATTTTAATTTTTATAATGTGCAAACAACATCATGGATCACGTATATTGCTTTTATAATCGTCGTGAATATACTTATTTAGGCTGTCTGTACATGGCTTTTGAGTATTTTAAAACATAATTGTAAGAGAGAATGTATCCTTGAAAAATTATCTGCCATACAACAAGCATTTATGGACTTTTTATCTGAAAATAGTGGTAAATTTTTTATAGATATTTATTTATGACATTGATGAAAATCTGTACTTTTTAATTTATTTTAATTACAGACATCGTTCAAGATATTGCCTCAAAAGGTTTATATTTAGTATATAGTAGTTGCTCAGAGAAAGACAAAGCAGCTTTAGTTAAAGCTGTAACAAATCAATTGTTGCATGGAAGAAGAGAAGTTCGAAAAGTTACTGATGATACTCAGATATTTGAAGAAGGTGAATTAGGAAAAAGTCCAACTGGGTAAGCTATATTGAAAAAAAATTATGATCATCAGGCCACATCATGTAACAAATTACTCAATTTACCTATACATTTTTATCTTTTGTTTAGTGGTAACATGACAACGTACAAGGAAATATGTTCATTAGCTTCTGATCTAAATAAACCAGAATTAACTTATCGCTTTTTACATTTGGCTAATCACAATGCTATGTGGACGTCCAAGAAAGGTGCTGCTCTAGGATTTTCACACCTCGCAACGGCAATCAGTGATGACATTTCAGCCTACTCAGCAAACGTGATTCCGAAATTGTATAGGTACCAATTTGACCCGATACCAAAAGTTCAACAAAGTTTCGCGAGCATCTGGCGTGCCATTGTGCCTTCAACAGCAAAGGCTGTAAGTTAGAAATCGTGAAAATTTTTTAATCGTTTAATCTTTATTTTTAAAATATATCAACATAAATGTTAAAAAATTGATATTATGTTACATACTGTATTGATTTTGAATAATGTTCATTGCGTTGCTTAACGTATTGATTTTGAATAATTTACAGCTTGAACAACACCATAAAGAGATATTAGAGGATATCACCAAAAATTTGACTAATAATCAATTTCGTGTGCGAATTAGTTGTTGTTTGGCTTTATCTGATTTAATCAAATCTCCTAATGTATCTATAAACTACGTGGAATGTGCACCTGATTTATGGAAACAGTTATTTAGGGTGATGGACGATATTCATGAAGGCACTAGACAAGAAGCAACAAACACTGCTAAAACTTTTAGTCGAGTAAGTTACTTTTTAAGATTGTTACTTCTTAATTCGGTTTTATTCACTTTCCATTTTTAATTCTAAATTAATTTAATTAGGTTTGTATTCGTCAATGTGATGCATCTCATGGAAAAGCGGGTGAAGAGGTTTTACAAAAAATACTGCCAGTTTTGATTGACGAAGGAATGCAAAGTTCAGTAGCTTCTGTACGAGCGATATCGTTACAAACGGTCTCTCAACTTGTATCCTCGGCTGGAAGTTTACTGAAGCCATCGCTTCCGGTTTTGATACCTGCTCTTTTGAATTCTATTGGCGAAGTAGCCGAAAATAAAGATATTATGTATATTCGTAACGCGACGGCTAATTCATCGGAGGCTCAGGAACTCATTGATAATGTAACTACTCAGACAACCAAAAATCATTTTTCTACGGATACTATGACGAAGGTACATTAGTAATTAACATTTTAACAAGCACACTGTACATGCAGTATAATGTTATTTAATTTCCAGTGTATACAATATATTGATGCACCAATCTTGAAAGATTTGATGCCTAAAGTAATTGAGCTTATTAAGTCAAGTTTGAAGTTTGGAACCAAACTTGCCTGTTCAAACGTTTTAATAAAACTTAGTAGTCATATGAAGCATGAATTACAACCATATGCTGGTGAGACTAGTTTCTATAAATATATTAAGAATATACTAAACACTATGTTTCTATCAATATTCTTTTATTTAGGTAAACTACTAGCGGCACTTATTAATGGCTTAACAGATCGCAATACTGGAATAAAGAAGAATAATGCCGTCACAATTGGTCACATTGTTGGATGTGCAAAAGGATCTAGTCTAGATAAATTGTTTAATATGCTAAATACATGGTACATGGAGCGAGAAGGTAATTTTTTTGAAAAATTTATTTAAATGTAACGCGAAATTTTAGATTTTATTAATAATAAAAATATTTGTATGTTTTTTCTTTGAAAATATATTGGTACCGAATTTTTTAGATGATTCAATACGATTAGCGATTGGCCAAACTCTACAATCAATCAACGACCATAATCAAGATATTTTAAAGAAGTATTCTCATATTGTTATGCCTTTGACTTTCTTCGCAATGCACGCTGAAAAAATTCTTGGTGAAAATGAAAAAACCGTCGAACTCTGGACAGAACTATGGTCGGAGATTACGCCTGGTACAGAAGCTGGTATACGGCAGAATCTAAATGTCATCACCATCACTTTGAATACGGCATTGGAATCCTCTTCGTGGACCACAAAAGCCCAAGCTGCGAACGCGGTTTCGACGGTAGCTACGAAGCTTGGTGCAGCTATTGATGAGGAGGCTAGGAACTCATTATTAAACATATTGGTGAATGGTCTACAAGGTAGAACTTGGAATGGGAAACAAAGATTACTAAATGCTTTATCAACGCTCGCGTGTAATAGCAAGTAAGAAATAATGTTTATTATAAAAATATCTAAGTAAATTAACAAACCTTTAAATCTATTATTTGAATTTTAACTGCATTTTTCTATATTAAGATAATACTAAAATTACTTAAGAAAATATTTTTCCATTATTTTTTAACACTTATTTTTAAATTTAACGAAAACAATTCAACGAATTAATTTAATTATAAGAATAACTTGAAACTTTTAGAGAGGCTCTGAAAAATGACCCGAAATTGAAAGACACGATTATAGAGACTTTGTACAAAGAAAGCAAGAAGGAGGGAATTGAATATCGCCGTCACGCTTTAAAAGCCTTTACCGAAGTTTTGCACGAGTTGGAAGAAGATGAATTTAAGAAAGTTTACGACATTGCCCAAGAAGTTTTGCCCAAAGTAAGTCATGTCGTAATTTTAATAAATTAGGTAAATATATATGGAGTAATAACGTGTTTTTTGTATTAAGTTGTCAAAAAAGGGCGAAGATGACGATGATGATTCAATGGAAGAGAATAAGAAAAAACGGGAAGAAAAAATAAAGTTGCAAGAAACGATTTATGAAGGCCTTGGAAAAGCATGGCCTGCATGTAAAGAAACCCAAGGTATCTATCATTCCTATCCTTTTTGTTCGCTTTTCCAACAAAATAAAAACATTCTTATATAAATCAAAACTTATTTTTAGATGAGTATTGTTTGCTATTTATAACACATTGTTTCGAAACATTACCAATGAGTACTAGACCTGTGCAAGTTTCTATTTTAACAACTCTTAATCGTTATGTTGACAAACTGGTTTTACTAAAAACTGATTTCAATAAGTTGTCAGAAAAGGATAAGGAAGTGTTGGATTCAATTTGTGGGACACTTCTTAAGATATTGCGATATGCGATAGGTATAAGCTTTTTTGTAACACACCGTGCAGTAAGTGCTACTTTAACGCACGCTTGTAAAAACAAGTGTTAGCGAAAGAAGCATTTACCGCACATTTTGTCATAAAATATTATTCGATACGAGTGTGATAAAGTGATTATCGCACTAGTATCGAAAAGTACTATTTTTCAATAGAACATTGGTATAATATGCTTACTAATAAAATTAATTTATTTTTAGGTATAGCAAAGTACACCAGAATAAGAAAAGAAGCATTAAATATTGTGATATCACTATCAAAAAAATTGAATGAAACACAAAATATGAAACAGTTAAATTTCGTAACTGCTTTAATGAAGGATATGTTGGCAGAATTATGTAAAGATAATCAACCGGAAATACGATCTAGAATCGTTGATATTAAGGATATGCTTAAATTATAACGTAACAAAGGCATCGGGGTGATACGCGATAACACATGGTTTGGCCAGTAGCCAAATACTTCTCTTGCGTCTTTGTAATACTATTGAATCATGTCGAACGATATTTATTATTTTTTTTTTTTGCAATGTTAATGAATTTTTTTTCATTTTCATCTTCATAACATAAACGAAATTTTTCACTAACTAGAAACAATATATCCTACATCGGTCGAAGAATCGATGATTCTGCATTATAAATCGTGCATAATAGATAATATAAAACGTATCTTTGATTTCCAACCAAACCCAAATTTTATTCTCGTGATTTTTATTTATACGATGTATTAAACTTTTTCGGGAACTTTCAAATTAAAAGGGCGTAATTTCGATACCATAAATTCGTTTTTGTTACTCGTCTAGGGAATAGTAGCTTAAAATGGATTATTTATACTACAATTATAACTAAATAAAACTGTTCAGTTAAAAAAATATTACATATTATTACCTTTTAATCCCACTAACCTTTTGATTATATTATTGAAATTATTTGGAAGGTAACATGTTGCATAAGGAGAAAATTGTCGTAATTAAAAAAGAAAACATTTATTAAAAATACGCTAAATTATTAAATATAATTTACAAATAAATTTTATTCACTTCAATCTAACTTTTTTAACAATATCGATGCTCCTAAGGTCTTTTTCTTTTTGAGGTTTTGATTTTTTAATTTAGTTTTCAATGTAGAAATAACTTGTTCTGATTCATTTTCTATTAATGTAACTAATAGAAAGCAGCCTCTGTTGTAGTTTATCCAATGTTCTATTGAATCTACTGTTAAATGTTCAACAAGCACTTCACCAAAGGTTAATTCATTTTTTTCAATACGTTGACGATCAGCTTGAATAAGTTTTTTTAGTATCATGTGTAAACCAGGCTCTTCTATGGCAAATGTTTCAATTTCATCCTTTTTTAATTTGGAATCAATACTAACTATGAATTTTGCAATAGCTTCAAATGGTTGTTTTAGCTTATCACCAGGAGTAGCTTTTAATGTAGCTAA
The DNA here is from genome assembly GCA_900474315.1 of Torymus auratus. Taxonomy (NCBI): domain Eukaryota; kingdom Metazoa; phylum Arthropoda; class Insecta; order Hymenoptera; family Torymidae; genus Torymus; species Torymus auratus. Next base: position 7,990 of record UXGD01000618.1, on the reverse strand, counting down.
AGTTAATAATAGTGTGTGTCCATCAGCCAACCATGCCAGTGTATTATTGGATATATTTTCTACAAGATTCTCGATTACACATTCCAAAATTTCCTTTTGACGAATTTCAGCTGGTTTTTTACTTGACTCATTTCCATCACCTTGTTTTAAATAATCAATTAAAACAGGATGAAAATAATGAGTATCTCTATGTGCAACTATATATAAAAGAACTAATCTACCATATTCATTTGACATTATATCATTCAAGTTACTCATCATTTCTTGTAATATAATCTTTTTCAAAAGAACTGTATCATCAACCGAATCTAAAAGTGCTAAGATCATCAAGTATCCATGTTCAGATGTTGTTATATCCTTAACATGGTCTTTGAATGACTTCATAATAAGTTTTCGATCCTTATTTGTACCATGCCAAATACATAAATTAGCAGCTTTTGCACCATCTTTTGTGTGTGATAACTCTGCGATCAATGGTCTAACCATTGCAGTAATTTCTACTTTATCTTCTTTAGGACAATTCGATAAAAATTCATAAAGAACTGTATGGATGAGTGATGAATTAATAAGATTTTTGTTTAATATCCTAATTAGATTAGCTTTCACTGCATTTAATATAGCTAATTTCATAGCTGGTGAATCCTTATAAGTATCCTCTAAGCTTTTAACATTGGAATCTTTACTTTTTTTATATAAATCACTATATAATTCTTGTTTGAAATAAAGCTTTTCAGCTTCAGATGCTACTTCAACATAAAGTTTCTCAAATAAACCTGAAGATATAACACTGCTCAATAATTTAACAACCTTTCCATTACAAACTTGTAAGACACTCTTTTTAACGTTATCAGTTCCTCTTTTTACTAATGTTTTTACTACATTTTTAGCATATTTTGAAAAAATCATTTCCAATAAATGAGGTTTTAATTCTTCTGCTATTTCTAACTGAATGTCTTTACTGCAATATTTTATTTGCCACTGAATTACTCGAGAAAGATCATGAGCAAATATCATTTTGGCATACTGAGTTTTCAATAAATCATGCAATTTTTTTGTTAATTTTTCTTGTGCATCTGGAGATAATTTTGATCTTCGAAGTTTTTCTCCTATTTGTTTTGCTTGTACTGCAACATCATATGCATCTTCTAACTTTTTAGCTCTCCGCTTTTCCCTCAATTCTTTTTGTTCTTTTTTATACTCTAACCAATTGGGTTTACCATCAGATTGAGTTTCACTTGGATTATTTTTTTTATCTTTTATTTTATCCAAGTTAGGTTTACCCTTCTTAGAAAAATTTGAATCTTTTGATTTGTTTGGTATACCATTTTTATTTTTTGGTGTGGGTTTTTCATATTTTGGAGTTTTTTCTTTCTTTTCCGTTTTCTGACTTATATTTGAAGCATTTTTTGTATTTGCATTATCAGAATTATTTACTGACTTTTTTGCTTTTTTCTTTGTGATCGCTTCTGTTGATATTTTTGTCTTCTTCTTAGCAGGTCCCTTTACCGTGTTAGTATTTTCTCTTTTTAAACCCATTGTTGCACTGGACTATCTAAAAATAGAAAATTATTCAGTTTCAAATTATTAATTTCTAAAAATTATAATCTTATTTGCTCGAAGTTAATTCAAATTACACTGATAAAGAAAAGTAACTCTTATAGAATATTGTTTCATTAAGATATTACTTTACAGAAGTTATTTATGCAAGACGAGATACAAATCCACGTTATTTACGTGATTTTTGTACGATTAGTGTATACACAAATATAAGAATTGTTTTAATAACTTGTTATCTACAATTAATAAAAATTTTTAGAAAGTATGTGAATAAATTTAGGAACGTTGCTTGAAGCACATATATTTTAATCTTTAAGGAATAAAATGTAGATAAATAAATATGTCAATATAACCTCAATCATTTTTCAAATATAAATTTTGCATTATACAAATTACATTCCATTTTATACATACCTATCTTAGAATAAACACAAAATCACATCCAATCAATTTATGAATGAAATATTATGTGATAGTCACGTAGTTTTTACTTAAACACATACTAAAATTCAACCACGCGTGCTACGAGAAAGAAAACACATTACCGCACTACTCAAAATTGTAGGTTATCCCTGTCACATGGCCAGCGTCGGTGCTTTCTTTGGATTGGTTGTACACTTGCAAATGTGTTGCTAGGTTGCCACGTGATTTACAGGCGCGGTTTTTAAAATTAATATTATAGGTATGATAAATAATAAAATATAATAAACAAAGTTCAAGCTTGTTAGTAAATAAATTTCAAATTCCTACTTATAAATTACGAATTGATGATATAGTATTATTAATCTACAATTAATGACTCCTTTCTTGATATTTTTTAAAAAGTTTTTCATGTAACAGTTGATATAATCTTCTATGGCATATACGAATTGGAATAACCAAACTAATATATATTGCCATTCGAAACTAAATCTAAAACATAAATAACATGTTTAAAAGATAAGAACATTTACCAGTAAGTTTTTTTTGAATATGTATATAGTTACATAAAATATGCTTTTTCACCATACCCTGGTCGAAAATACCACATTCGTGTTTTTGAGCCGGGAGCGAAATCGTATTTTCGGCTAGGGTTATATAAAAATAGTATACGCGTAGCACGGAAAAAAAATTGGCCAGCGGGCCAGCCCACATCTCGTGCTTAATAATTGCCCATCCTCGCCTTAATTCTGCTTGCGGGTGGCAATTTACGTACACGAGCTGTGGGCTGTTCAAGTTTTTTCAAGGTTAATTTTAGAAACTCTAGTGATTTAACACACACCTATTCAAATTTTAAGAAAACAAGACAAGATCATAATTAATATAATTTCGACATTAGATGAAATGAAAATATTTAGCAACCAGTAATTAATAGTACACCTGATTTTGATCTAGTTTGTTAAAGGTGAGATGAACTTTAGTATGGTGTGTACTATAAATTATAATATGTACTTGAACATCTGAACTAAAATGTTCATTTCAGAATAAATCACACTGGAGTGAACAAAATCGAGCGACCGCAAGTTCCCGCCGGGGCTGAGGCATCTTCAAAATATTACCGTCACTCAGCAGACCAACGAATTATCCGCCCTTGCCTCCGGACTACGTGCAGCAAACATCATGCGAAAAGCAGCAACGATGTGCAGCGCCGATAAAATCTTCAGCTTGCCAATGTCAATGCCATGTTTCAAAAGACGTAGCAGTAACCTCGAAGCGAGAAAGCGCCCATCCAAAAATTGAAAATGAGGACCGTGGGTGTCGACGTGATCGGTGTGAAGCTGCTGGAGTTAGATCGAGGCGGTGTGATCGTGATCTGACGAGTACGAAATCAAGAAACGATATTGGCAATGTTGGCTGCGCCGGGCGAGGGTGCAAAATTAGGGAGGATCGTGATGATAATTGCAATGACAGCGGCCGTTGCATTGAGAACAGCAGGTATGTACAAGAGATCCCAGAGTAAAAAATATCCAGCTGAGAAGTTGGATCCATGATTCATAATCCAGCTGGATCCGGGTGGATTTACATAGATTTCTGTAGATATTCTAGTTAGATTCCTACTTCGATCCATGTCACATGGATATCCCAGCTGGATTTTTCATGTAACATGGATTGAAGTAGGAATCTAGCTAAAAAATCTACTAAAATCTATGTGGATCCACCTGGATCCCAATGTAAATCCAGCTGGATTTCCTAGCTGGATATTTTTGACCGGGTATCTAGACAAACTATTTTATTATTATTTGTTAAAATTCATTACACCGGATAATATAAAGTTGAAATATATCAGAGCTCTGCTAGATATCCACTTTAACATTGAATAAATTCACCACTCCATATAGAAATGCATAAATATTATTTTTTCCCATTTCTCTTATATAAAATTCTACATTTTTAACAACGTTTAACATTTCTGTATTATTTAAAAACAGACCCAAACCCCGGCTTACCGACAACTGTCCGCGCATCCGCGAAAACTCCACCAGTACGTGCAACCAGCGAGCGGAGCCTGCATTGCCACCCCGACCTGTAACCTCCGCGGGCCGTCAGGACGAATGTTATCATCGGAGCGATGATCGCGGTTGCTGTCGTCGGCAGTGCAGGTAGGCGTGGCACGAGTTGTCGTTGGTTAAATAAGAGATAGATGGGCTGAAATCACTGGCTTTGTGGTGCTACACAGACAGTTTTGTCATTTTAGAAAATGAAATTATCATATGTGAAAGAGTTGAAAGTTATTTCAAAAGAAGTAAAATTTTGTCTGTATAAAGTGATTTGTAATAATTTTTAATGTTACACAGATAATAAAAGATACAGTAAATTTACGTACAAATAAATTGTAAGTCCGGAATAATTTAGATTATACATTTACATCAATTACTAAAACCAACGTATACGTTTATATAAAGATCACCGGAGCGTGGAAAAAGCCATCGATCGCAGTGTTCCGACGGGAAGAAAGGCGACTTCAGAGCACGCAGAGCCTTCGGAGGTGGGCTGGACTGCCACAGATGCGACAAAAAGGTTTACCAGGCGGAGATGCAGGTTGTTTATATCGTCATTTACGCGCAAGCAGCCGCACGCGACAATTCATTTAAGTAACTTTTTTTTTCTTGGTACAGATTGTCTCTGGCCGAGCGTATCACAGAATCTGTTTCAGCTGTTTTTGCTGCCGGAAGCCTCTGGAGCCGTTCACGCTTCAAGAACACTGTGGCGATATTTTTTGCAAGCGTGAGTACAACCGCAAGGTTTATTGATTGTCTATACGGTTATATATATTATAGATGAAACCTTATAGTAATATATTATATTATGCTGGTAAACGCGGTGTAACATTATTATGGATTATTAAGCTCGATAAACATACATTACTTTTCCGTGTTCGATTAACGTTTTCGAATACGCGCGGCTTACACGCTCCGTCCCTTCCCAGAATGCTACATTCGGAACTTCGGGCCGCAAGGTTACGGATACGGAATGGGCGCCGGAGTTTTGCAAACCCCCTTATAGTGGGTAGGGGCTTTATCAACTGCGCCGCGGCGAATTAAAGTTTTGATGCCGCTTTGATGTCGCGGCGACTGTATTTTTACGTTCGCCCTACTACTCCCCCTCGCCTCTCGTTGACGGCAGTCTGATACGACTGCGAGCGCTCAAGATTTCGATATGAACTTTCGAATGGAACCTGGCGTGCACGACCTTTTAAGGAGCGGTTTTTTCATTTTAATCTTTGGAGACAAATTTGTGAATATTTTTTGATGAATAAATTATTATCTGTTTTAATTTGGTGAGTTGTAATGCGGCTAAAAAGTAGTAATTTGAATAACAATATACATTATAATGTTAAAGCAAACACATTAACAGTAACAAACATATACCTATTGTAACTGACAAGGAGAGTGCACACCCTCCGGGGAACGGATTTTGGCGGGCATTGGAGATTCGATTTCTGGTATCTAAAAATGAAGCCCAGTGCCCAGATTTCCGTCTAATGGACATTTTTCCAGGAAATTATAAGTATTTCAACCGATTAAATGGATTGTATTTTTAACCATTTTCTTACGCTATCTTTCATTGCTTATAATTTCCTGAAAAATCAACATTTCTTAACGAATCAGGGCTTAAACTTTAGTTCATACTGTCTACTTTTATAATTTTTCTGCCTCGTTTTCGTATCTTAGATACTTGGAATGTGACAATCAATAAAAGAGACATCATTTTTTAACGAAATAGAGGATATTTAAGATGAAATGGCCCATATCTCAAGAAAAAGGGCCCATTGGATGGAAATCTGGGCACTGAGCTTCATTTTTACATACCAGAAATCGAATCTCCAATGCCCGCCAAAATCCATTTCCCGGAGGGTGTGCACTCTCCTTGTGAGTTTCGACGACCATTCTTGCAGCGCCAGCAGCAGTATTATATTCAATTATATACAAGAAATTGATTTATTATTAGAATGTTAAATTAGAACAAAGATACATTTTATTTTATGTAACTCAAAAAATAAATTTTAGTGAACAGTCATGAATTGAAAAAAATCATTTACACAATAATTATATCACATACTTATATTTATAGTAATGATTATTTACTCTTTTGATAATGATTTAAATACCTATAATACACCAAGGAGTGGTTCAACTGCCGGTCAGAGACTGGCTGATAGGTAGTGAACCAGATTGTTTTTTTTATTTGTATATAGTGAGTACGATGAAAAAGTAAATTGTTATTGTTAGCAATTAAAACTCAATTATTTTTACAGTAAAATATCAGTAGATTTCGTTTTATTATTTATTTATATATTTTAATATTAAACGGGCTATAAAAGCCCTTGATACAGTAATAAGAAAATTGTTATAGGTGGCGAAATAGTTCAGAACAATTTTACTCGTAATTACGTGATAGTACGTCTCATACACTCTCACATAAAAATATTAAAACTAGAATCTGGCAACAAATGAGTACACTATTAAATGTCATAAAACCGTAATATAAAAAAATTAAAAAATTCTTATCCACAAAAATAAGTATACAAAACAAAATCCCATTAAAAAAATTAAAATTCTATTTTCTTAAGAACTACTATTTATATAGACTATATTAATATTTGTATAGACAATGTATAAAATCGACGTTCTTTCAAAATAGTAAAAATAAGTGAAAGTAAAGCCAAATTTATAATTTTTTTTTGTTTTAATTGACAATGGTAACAAATATATCTCTTTTTCGAGTCAGTGTGCGTAAAGTCCGACTTTACGCAATTGCAAATCTTTAAAATCGCTTTTACGCCCCCTGTATCGAAAAATACAGTTCGATACACGTGCGAAAGATGAATCTATACTCGTGTCACTCGTGTGAATCTTTACACTCGTGCTAGAATCACCACTTTCACATTTATATCGAGAACTACTACTATTTCGTCATAGTAGGCGTAAAGTACCTATACTTTACACTCTGCTCTGCAGGCGTAATGCAATTACTTTACGCTTACTATGATGAAAAATAGTAATATGCACCACAAGAGAAAGGGAGACCAGCCCTCTTTTACTCCCTATAGGTGCATAATCTACTATTTTCGGATCGTTTTTTCCCTTCAACTATATTAGATAGCATACGTATCTGGTCAGAGAGACCGAGAATTCTGCAGCATCGCACATTGCAACTGCGTCATTGGTTGTTTAGCACGGCAAGGAGATTACACACATTAATCCTGTATGTACAAGTAGCAAAGTCGCAGCACGGCTCAGGCAGGCCGCGAGCCACTGGACTAGTTGCTGCACGGGAGGTGCATGCACTTGCATTCGCGCAAGAGCGCGCCGATTCTGATTCTGTATTTTTATAGGAGACCCGTGCACGTCATGGATCCTGCTTCATCAACCGACAGCCTTATAACTTCGCAGCGTGCGGTACTCATTGTTGGGAAGTCCCGGATCGCCTGCTCACTCGAAAATTCACGCCGCAGACTGCTAAGCTGCGCAAGATTTTGATCGTTGTTGTTGCTAAGTTCGAAGTTCTTTCTGGTTGAACAGATAATTTTTAGGCCGACGCTGCGCATGGCGGACGCATCGCAATGTCGATGCCGAACTAGACGTATAGTCCAGGAAAACTAGCTCAAAAAGGGTCCAAATTTGATCATGATTGTTAACAGTAATCTCTCACCGGATTCTTTTAGTTTACGATGGTAGAAACATATATAAATGATGTGCAACAAAAATGTATTTTCATTATTTAAACAATGCTCAAAGTTGGAAAAAGTGTTGCTCTAGCATAATTAGAAGCTGAGATAATGTTTTTTTCTCAACTCAGGCATGAAATAGGGCCTTTTTCTCACGTGTGAAAGTAGGAAAGAAAATTTCACATTTCAAGCGTATTTTGTGAAAGTGGTAAGATAGTACATTACGATACGTGTGACTTAAGTGGCCCATTATTGCACGGCGTGAAGTTAGCGCCCGAGCGCAGC
>UXGD01000617.1:0-52083 GCA_900474315.1 Torymus auratus | reverse complement strand
ATTTAGTTGTATTCAATGTTCAGAATTCGAAAATTTGTAACACAACTTTTCTAATTGAAAAAAAAAATCTCATTGAGAGATGAATTTTTTCAAAAAAATTCACCATTTTGTTATAAAAAATACTAAAGATTTGGTATTAGTCCTATATCTCGAGAAATAGATTGAAGATGATCTTATCAAAATAATAAATATTGACATTTCGCTGAAATATCGCGAGATGAAGTCAGAATTTGTGAAAACTGACGAACTAGAAAAAACACGTTTTTGATCATTTTTAATGCCTTCTGCATCAGTAAATTCCCGTCAAAATCAACTAGACATTCCTTATTTAAGGTATATATATATATTATCGATTAAAAAAGGTTTCAAGCGGTTACCAAAATCTTATCGGTTCAGGGGTTAAAATAGGGGTGCGCTGCACGCCTAATGTTGTTGAACCTAATTTTTGGCGATTTGTGCAAATTGTTTAATCATAAATATATTTGAAACATTTATTAATATATTTGTAACGTTGTTACGATTATAATTTATTAAAACTACCATATTAGATTTTCAATAATAATACCTTTTACAAGTATAGGATGGAAACTTTAATTCAATACTCTAGTTACGATGACACAATGAGGACCGGCGAAGTCGGGTCTCGTGATGCACTCGTGATGCACTCTTGATGCACTCTTGATGCACTCGCGATGCACACGAGTTTTCGAAAATCTTAAAAGTATTTTTTAGATATTTATAAATATTTATAAATTATTTATAAAGTTCTAGGAGATTTTTATGTTTGAATTCTTTAAGTGAGCCAGTCCTTGCTGTAATGCAATGCAAGGTTGACCCGTGACAGGACCGGAGCAAGCCCCAGACGTCCCGTCATGTCTCAAAAATCAGTTCGATATTCTGGCTCCCCAATGGGGAGCGTAAGAGATATCAAGCTGATAAGAACAGACTTAATAAATTTAATTTGCTATCAGATTTTCAATTTACTTATAAACAATTGCATGTAACTTTGCAGTTTTTAATAATTTTTTTTTTTTATCAGAACCTTAAATTGAACAAGGAACGAAGAAATGACCGTTTCTAAATCAAAATTGGATAAAAGGTTAACTATTTTAAAATTTTCTTTAAGCGACGGTAACTGGTTTTCACAATAATTAAATTTCGCTAAAAGAATTTTTTTTATTATTTCAAGACCCCTTCTTTCAATGTATATTGTTACTTTTATCATGCAATGCGTAAAAATTATTGTAAAAAATTCTTCAGATTATCTACACCTACAACCATTGAACATCCTTAAATTTTAGATTTTACTGCCTACTTTTATAATCTTTTTTGTTCGTTTTCGTATCATAAATATTTGCAATGTGACACTCAATAGAAGAGACATCATTTTTTAACGAAATAGGGGATATTTGATATTAAATTGCCCATATCCCAAGAAAACAGGCCCATTGGATAAAATTGTCAGCACTAGGCTTCATTTTTAGGTGTCAGAAATCCGCATTTACATCTTTTATTTAATTAATATGGTGTAATTAATCTCCTTTTAACTACTGTGTATAATTACAAGTAAGATTAGGGTTATTAAATGCAGTGTCCAGAATCTAAGGCACAGTAATTAAAACAATGTACACTAAGTGACACACAGTATAATTAAAACAATGTACTACACCATCTGACACACAGTAATTAAAACAATGTATACTAACTGACACACAGTAACTAAATTAATGATACAGTAACTGATGCAAAAGCTTATGCTATTATTTTATTAATTATTTAATATTCCTTACATAATAATGTATTAAAAAGATGTTTATTCTGCTCACAGAATATATAATTATCATATGAAGATCTTAAGATGATTAAAAATTGAAAAAAAAAAATTTGTAATTGGTTAAATACTACGGACATCGCCTTACAGTGACTGGCACACTTACCCTATGCGCAACTAACACACATGCACTGCACCATCTATAAGAACCCCTTTCCTATAGCTGTAAGCAGAGATCAGTACACTGTAAAAAGTATTTTGTAGAATTACTACATTAGATGTTGGAAATAAAGGTATCACCCATCTAATGCGGTAATTTTACACTCGAAATTACAGCATTTAATACTGTAAATTGATTAAGTAAAAGTTTTTTTACAGTATTGAATGCTGTAATTTTGAGTGTAAAATTATTGCATTAGATGATGATGGTACCTTTATTTCCAACATCTAATCTTATAAGTTGGTAAACACGAATATGACATTGACGATACAGCTACTCGGCCGGTAACTAAAGCTTATAAAAGAGAAACTGCGGGAATCAATCATAGGAGAAACGAGGAATTGAGGAACACATCATATTATATACATATACATGAATTATAGTAATTATACCGTTGTAGTCGTGTCACTGTAGGTTTTAACTAAAGAAAAAAACGTCAAAAAGTTTCGAAGCGAGGTAACGACCGAACGACGTTGCCGTACGCCGTTGAAGAGAAGAATCTAAACGCAAGAAAGTGGTATGCGACTGCCGCGCGCTGCTTGGCTATACGTCACATGGCGCGATCTTGCTTCTTGCTCTCGGCCGTTCTCTGCAGCGCGCTACTGTGTTTATTTTTGTCCAGTGCACAGCTGGAGAAGTCTTGAGCCACCACGGTTCAGTCATACGCGCGCAAGTGTCGGAATAAAGAAGTCGGATGTTATCACGTCGTTATCAACCTGTGGGCGCCACATTTTGCGCCGTTATCGTTATTAAGAGGTTAACCTGAGGAGCGCGCGCGAGAGAGACCAAGAGTTGCTACTCCAAAATGGGTGATATTTCGCAATCGGAAACATATGAAGCTAGTGAGTACTGTTATAAACTGATTATTATTCAGAATTTCTCTCGTGTGCAGCACCCGCTGCTTGTTAAATCCACATTTTCACATGCATTATATTAAAGGAGTAACATTTTCAGGAGTACGTGTCAGCGGTGCAACCAACAGTGGTAGCACAGGTTCCGATGGAGATAGCAAGCTAGAGCCCTCTAGTCCTGTAGATAGACACACATTCTCTCGATGCAGCAGCACAGGTTCTGTACATACTCCATCTTCTTCAGCCCACAACACTGGTAAGATTGGTTTTATTGTAATAATTGCTTTATTAACCTTAGATTCTACTTAACGCTATATTCATCTCCATCATTATCGCTTATTAAAAGTAGAAATTTTCAATGTCTGAATTGATTATTTATTTTATGAAAAAACCTTTAAATACTAGTTGTGAATGCAATCAAGTTGCCAAACATTAGCATAATACTTAAAGCTGTCATTTAATTGACATTGCATTTCAGTTTTAAAAGTTGTATTACACTTTAAAAAAATAAGATTCTTATGATATATTTTATGATATATTTTGTGATATATTTTGATTGAATTCGAGCTATTGTTACTGTTATTTATCATTCTTTAATCATGTTATATATATATAAACCTGTTACAAATTGCTTTCACTACAATCATTTTTGGCATCTGAAATTAATTGTTATCTTATCTTGATTACCAGAGGATGAAGACAGTGACAATAAAAGTTCTACGATAAGTTACAAAGAACGTCGCAGAGAAGCTCACACACAGGCTGAGCAGAAGCGAAGAGATGCCATTAAAAGAGGATATGATACACTTCAAGACCTTGTACCTTCATGCCAACAAACTGATGCTTCCGGTTATAAAATGTCAAAAGCCACTGTTCTTCAAAAATCTATTGATTACATACAATTCCTATTGCAACAAAAGAAAAAACAAGAAGAAGAACGAAATGCACTTCGTAAGGAAGTTATAGCTCTACGCATTATGAAAGCTAATTATGAACAGATAGTGAAAGCTCATCAAACACAACCTGGACATGCTGAAACTCGTGTTTCGGATGAAACTAAATTTCAAGTGGTGAGCAATTGTATATTTTTAATTTCATCTGTTGTGAAATCACTATAGCAAATACTAATTGTACTAATTATAGTTTCAGGCAATTATGGATCGATTATTTCAAACATTTGATAATGTATCTGTAGCAAATTTTGCTGAGCTTTCAGCCTGTGTATTTAGCTGGCTCGAGGAACACTGCAAACCACAGGTAAAATTATTTAATTTTTATAATATATTAAGGTATATTAAGGTATATTACATTTTATGATTTTTTTTTTCAGACTCTTCGAGAAGTGGTTCTTTCTGTTTTACAGCAGCTTAGTAATCAAATCAGCTAGTACATAATATATTTTTTTTAAGTTTGTAAGAATATATTTTTTATTTTAAAGTCAGATTTCTTTTAGGAATCAGTTTTGAAAGTACAAATTAAAATCAATGAGCGTTATTTTTGTTTTTAGTATATAAAGAAAAACATATAATTTAGAAATTAAAAGCATAGTTTATGATTGCAAAAATATTTTTCAACTGGCTTTGTATAAAATCATACAAATTTGCTTTCGTAATTGCTCTGTATTCAAAAACAGTTTAATACTTTTAATTATATGTAAGTTTTTGCAAATATTACTTGCATGATGTCATGGGTGTACACATTTAAGCGGTTATGACGCGATGTTGGTTTACATCATTAAGTATGTAGATATGGATGCTATCAATGTTTACAAAGATTTATAAAACTTTAATAAAGTTGAAAAAAAAAATACGATAAAACTACTATTACTATGACGTTGTAAAATTTCTGTAATACTTATAATGCTCATTTAGTTTCAAATTTTGATTTTGAAAAATATATGATTAACATTATACATAAAAAAGAATTTTCGTTCCGAAAGTAAGACCACAAATTTACTAATAACCTGTTGGTAACTTTACTAAAAAATTATAAAAAATAGTTAAAAAAGTGGAGCATGTTTTGAATGATAAAAAAAATGTTTTAAATGTTTTTATTATTATCACATACCGCGTGAAATGTCTCAAATTTATTGTTGACAATAATTTAAAATTATTTCTACAATCTGAATTTGATTTGTGATATAATTATTGTAAATACACTTATTCAGCAGTAGGTAACTTATCCGCAGAGTTTACGCGGGGCAATTACGTGACCAGCAACCTGTAGAAACTATTATCCGACAGTAGGTAATGCATTATTATCTTTAACAGTTCTGTAGAAAATGTATGAGAAATATAATACGACTGTATCTATAAATATTTATGGATTGCAAATATTATTGTAAATTATAAGTCGCGAGAGATTTTGATTATTACCATAATTTTCTTATAAAAAAAGGAACAAATCGATTGTTTGACAAAAATACTTTCACCGCGGATTGCCGTTAATTTTCATGTTATACACCATAAACCAATTGAAAATTATCATATATAACAATAATTAAATGTTTCTTTCCCCACAAACTAAATAAATCACAAAATGACGATCCAAAGTGTAATCGTGACGAAAAAAAAGAAACGAGCACGTGCCCAGTTAGCTTTTAGATTTACTCGATCGAGAGCTAGTGCGTGCATCTCGCCTGAAGCGCGCGCGATGATTCAGTCCCTATATAAATATTAGATACGCACTTTGTGCGCGCGTAAACGACGACGACGAGGCGGCGCATATGAGTTTGCAAAACGAAAAGGGGGTAGAGCATAAAGTATACGCAACGAAAGCTCACCATAAAAGTCGGAGCGTTAAAACGGCGGTTTTATGGCTCGGCCGATCGTATGGGCGAAGGAGCGCTTGTTAATAACCGGCCGCCCGCGCTCTTTCTCTACTACTATACGGCGAATTTTCAATTACCGCGTGCACGTCGCCGCGCTCTCACATAACATACGCACGTACATATACCTAGCGGCGCTCGGCCAGAAAATCGTTCAAAATAGCATGTGTCGACGTACACGACGAACATATGTATAAAGGCGTGTACAACACATAGGGGGGGATACGCTCATATATACGCTTCAGTAGAGTTTGCTTTTCGCGTGTCGTTTATCGGTGCCGTTATGCCTGCGTAATGGGATACGCGCGGATTTTTCGGGCTTTGTATGTTGGGAAAATAACTCTTTGTTAATTGTTATTAACTTTCTCTGCATTTTTTGCTGTATATATTAATCACCTTCCGTGTATATTAGATGTATGGTAAATATAGGTGGTAGTAGTTGTAGTATTTTAACGCCTCGGTTGATGGTTTTTCATTCCAACAATGCGGATACAGAAGATATTGAAATACACAAAAAAAATAACATTAATCAAATAGCTTGTAATCAGCTTTATATGTATGAAGGTCTCGCACAAAAGCCTGCACCTTACAGCCGTTATTCGGCATTGTCCTCATCGGTATATCACAAACGATTAAGCGGCTACAAGGCGCGCCGCGAGAAAAACGCATATATAAAATAAAAACCCGATTTTCAGGTGCCTGTATATAATACGTGTTTGTGTGTATATGTGTGCGCGCGTGTATTGCTAACGGGCGTCACGATAATCCGGCGTCTTATCCGAACTATTAGTATTTTGACGGGGCCTAATGTACGCCTTTTTCTCTGCCCCTCTATATACCTATAAGTATATGGAAGGAGCCAGCTTCTTTTATCTGGCGCGAGCGCGCGCCATATAACTAGCAGGAATGTCGACAAGGTAAATCGTTTACGCGTGTGGGAGCCGCGCGACCGGCCGGATTATCTAAATTGATACTGATGCGAGAGAGAAAAGTTTTCGACAGCAGCGGCGGCGGCTGTGCCCAAGAGTGTTTTGAAAAACAGAAAACAGATAATGCCGAATGTGTGTTTAATTTAAAGCCTCCCGTCGCGGGCCGTGCGGGCATATAGGGTATATGTATAAATCGAGCGAAAAATCTGATGCGCTTACGATAAAGAAGATAAATATTATGCGCCTCGTGATGTGTTACATAATAAATGCATTAACCGCCGCCGTGTGTGAATGTATATAAGGTGTGAAGGCGCGAGTAATATCTTTTTGACTGACGCGAAAATAAACAACTTTTTTGCGTTCGTTAAAGTATATATAAAAGTTCTCGATGTCAAAAATAAAGTAACATTACCATAATCAGCCGTTATGCTTCATATTCAATATTAAATTCTTAATTATTTTTTATTAAATTATATATATTATATAAAAATAATGAAAGGATAAGGAATCGAGGGCAAAGGTGCGATAAATTGATAAATCCACATGAATTTAATTGTAATTGTTTTAATTGTTGCTAATATATATATACATAATTTATAAATTCTCTTGCTCTACATACAAATAATACTATCTATTAAAAAAAAATAATTATTATTATTTATAGTACTGCGTGCCTATGTTGAAGCAGCGCAGCGGGCATGGCTCCGTGTGCACGCGCGCGTGTATTACACGGTCTTCTTATGTGGCGCACGTGCATGTATTAGCATATTAAAAGTACAAAGTTATCGTTTCGGAATAACTTAAGCGTGTAAGGTTTTACAAAACAAGGAGGGAGGTGGGGATGAGTGAAAATCGGAGCGGTAAAATGCCGGTAGGGTAAGAGAATTCCTTCGCACGTATAGTGATTGCCTGATATAAGCTGTGTCGAGGTATAAAACGCGCCCTCAAAAATATAATTTTGCGACTTTAGTCGTCATTTGCAATTCGCAAATGAGAAAAATCCAAATATACGCGAATTAAAGGCTAATTTTTGAAGAAAAAAAAATCAAATTTTCCAGTCCCGCATATATACGTCTGTCTATACACGTTCCCGTTGTCAAATGAAACATAATAAGTGTGTGTATATGTATACACAGTGCGTCTGACGCGTCGTACACCGACTGTATATATATATATTTTACTTTTATAATAATGATAATGTCACGGTAGAAGGAAGAGAAGATTAAAGTTAATAACGATCACCGGCAATTACAACAATGAACATTTCATTAACGCCTGTCTCAAGTTGACTGTTTATATAAATATTGAAATATGTATATATATATGAAATATATATATATATTTATACTATATATACGTACGCGTCTACTATATATAATTCATATGTACAAGTATTTTTATTGGGTCCCGAACGACCGGGGCGATTCGATCGCTTGGCTTCGCAAAAAATTACTCACTCACTCATTCACTCACTCACTCTCTCATATCGCATGGTAGAGCTCGTTATTACAAAATACGACTTTTTTTTCGCTTAAAAATTAGGCAATAAAATAAACATTGATGCTCGCGCGGGGGCTGGCAGTCACCTGTTCAAGGCGCGTATAGCAATTAATTATATATATTGTTTAAATACAGTGCGTCGCCTATACAGGATATGTATAAAATATAATCAAATATATACGCGCGAAGTTATAATACATCATACACCCATCTATACGCTCAGCTACGCGTTGACGAAAGAAAGCTACTTTCCGACGGGGGTGTGGGGGAGAATGATCCGTTAGTGCGCTAATCAAGAGTATCGTCTTAACATTATTTATTCTTGTAGTTTGGCCAATTCAATATGCGCATACACAATATGAATATTTTTTTCTTCTTTTATTATATATCGATAATATATAAGACACTGGTCAGATGCATGGGTCAACCCGATCGATTAATTTTACGCGTACATATATAGCATATAATCCATAAATTCCTTAAGGTCTATAGTTTAATTTTCGCGGAATAAATAATTTGTTTTTTTCTTTAAATTAATTAAATACGCTCTCCAAGGACTCATTAAATAATTGCTTACTTTTTACACATGATTATAATATAAAATCGTTTCGTGTCGGCGGCGCGGCTCTCGGAAACACATATGCATCGAAAACTTTTTACACTGCACGCGAGCTGCATGTCCTATACAAACACACGTTTCTCTTCCCTTTCGCAGAAATTGATCTATGAATGATAAAAAAAAAAAATCGACGCTTTTTCACACTCGGTATATAATAATGCGCGATGTTCGCCGCGCGGACGGTAAGATCGACTCTTTCGTAATTGCCACATCCTTACAAAGTATTTACGTATATTGCTAACCGATATAATTGTAAAGTTATATATATATATTTTCTCCCATTATAAATCGCGAGTAAATCTAAGCACTAAAGATAGTCAGACTCAAGATGAAGTCACGAGTATGGTTCTTTCCGTCCGCGCTCACAATGTATTCTCTCTCTTGTTCAACTGATGCTCCATATCTGTACAACGACGTGCTGTCTCTATTATAACCACTGGTAAAATAAACATCTGAAATGCGTATAACAAATGCAAGTATAGCAGCTATATATAAAAATCAATCTGTAGTCCGGCTTCCTATTACAACAACGCTCTCCTCTCTCTCTCGTGCCATATTCGCGCCCTACATCTACAATAAATATCGTACAATTCTATATGCGGGACCGCTCGGGAGTTGAAAGAGTTCGCTTGCTCGTGTCTGTGTACAGAAGGACGAAGAGAGCACTGGCCAGAAGTATATCTATATACCTATATTGCATATGGCTCGTGAAAGAGCGCGAAAGGGTCAAAAACACAATAAGGTCCGTGTGTGTATGTGTGTGTGTCTGTGATATACTGGGGGGGCTAGCATAACCACTGCACTCGCTTTTGCTCAGTCGTAGATCATGTCCTTGGGCAGCACGTAGTTCGCGATGCTGCAGAGGAACTTGGCGTACCAGTGCATGCCCAGCGTCTTCGGCGCCTCCGTCCTCGTAGTCGTGATCGTTCGACTGGACGTGGAACCAAGACTCTTGAGAAGTCCGGAGACCCTGCTGAGCGTTGACTCGATGGAGCTCCAGAGCCTCAGCGGCAGAAACGAGTAGTGGGCGATCGTCTGGCTATTCACAACGGCGTAGCACGAGGCTATCACGTCGTTCACCAAGAGGGTACCCTCGCGGGTAAGCGGCGCGTACACGCCATCCTCGAGGACGAGCGTCACCTCCGTCACCTCGTCCCACCTCAGCGACCTCGATTCGCCCTCCTCCGTCCTCGTGATCTCGTTGCTGAGGATATCGTCGTTGAGCTCGTGCCTGACGAGGACTCGGTCGCCCACCTGGACGCGCGAGGCGTACACGACCGATCTGCCCTGGACGGGCACGAGATGTGTCGGCGTCAAGGTTAGCAGCTGGCCGGATTTGGTGCGCAGTTTAACGAATTGGAGCCTCTCGTCCGGCTGCCGATCGATGAACGCTATCACCTCGCTGTAGACGAGGTCGCCTGTCGATTGGTCCATCGCGGCGATGCGCTCGCCCAGTCGCAGCTCGTCCAGTCGCTTCGTATGCCCGCCTGGGGTACGCACCAGACCTGATCCCGGGAAGCAGCCGCCGGATTTGCCCGCCGACGATGATTCTGCAATGGGGAAATAGTCATTTTTTAGTACATTTATGATGTAGATCGCGAAGATCGGCGAGGTTTATGTATAGCGGCCTTGAAAAGTAATCGCGGCCTTTTAAGTGTCGAACGGCCGGTATGTATATAGATTATCTTGATTTATTGCGAGATGAAATTATCGGTACAAATTATACCACGCGTCAGCCGTATAATTCAAGAGCTATCTTATCCGATGTACATCATCATACCTTTCGAAAAGTTACAGAGTATGTATGTATCGCGTAGTTTGTCAATTTCATCAAAGCTCGCGTTCACGCTTCCAATGAAATTTAACGATTATATATACTTGCAAGGGTAAAAAGCGCGCGACTGATTCGCTGAAAGCACGATCAAAACGGCACGACCACGTTGATATCGATCGCGGTACTTCCCCGGGCTAATAACGCAAGAGTCGTATATTTTTTTCGTTTTTTCGAATCATCAGTGCGGGTAAGCGATAAAATCTGAATTGCATTATATATCGCGATGATCGGCTATCATGCTATCAACGGAAATCGAATATTTTATTATCGTCTGCCGAGTCAGCTCTGGAGAATGTTGCAACGCGGAAAATTGGGTAAAAAAATAATACGAATTTCAAGGATACGGAGAAAAGCTTGTAATAATACATACCAGACTTGACGGAACAATGTATGTGGGATCGGGACTCGTAGTAGACCCAATCGAAGCCGGCCTCAACGGCCAGCCGGGCGAGCATGCCGTACTTGGCGCGGTCGCGGTCGCTCGTCGTCACGTCGACCGCTCGGCCCTCGTAGTGCAACGAGTCTGTAGCGTGTTTGCCCTCCTCGTCCCAGCCTTCGGTTACCCGTAGCTTCACGCCCGGCCACTGGTTCATCACCGAGATCGCCAGCGTGTTTAGTTTCTCCTTACACCTCTGTAACAGCCAAAGAAAAACATAAAATTAGTATATCGTATGATGAATTGGATTATATATATCTTGTTTTTAAAATTGCAGGAGGCAAACGTCATTATTTATTAATCGTCGCATTTTTTAGATATTGATTTTTGGTTCGCTGCTGAATAACAAGATCGCGAGGGGATAATGTTTGCTTGGCTACGTGGGACTAATTAATTTTGCAAAGCCGATGATAGTCATCGTGAAAATATAAAAAAAGACCAATGATTATTGCAGCACAGTCATCGAGTTCCAGGGTAATTCGATTACATGAGTGCGATAATGCTGATATATATGTGCAAACAATAAATCACAGCGCATCGATATACATCAAATATAAAGCCACACGCATAGCACACGCGACGATAGCTCGTATATGCGCGAGAGCGCGGCGTAAATCATCGTTAATAGGTTGTAAAATCTCGAGTATAAATAAAATTTCCGATAATTTACCGCACACGCGCGCGGGTATAGACCAGCCGCGGCTGTCTGTTCGCGTTGGATGAATGATCTTTCGGATTCCGCGCGCGCGACTATAGGATGATGCCGATTCACCCGTGATTCATTCATATAATATATACCCAAGAGCGCGCCTTTCATTCACATTCAAATGATGGTGTATTATACGCACACGCATCGGCAGCTTTTACTTTGCCACGAACGCGGAAGCGCCGGATTCCACGACACTTTCTTCTTCTGCTTTCCTCTCGGGGGAATTTCTTTCCCTTTACCTAGTTTCTCTCTCTCTTTTCATATATGGGTAAAAGGCGGAGTTCGACCGAAAAATTTTCACGTTGCTTCGGGCGCAGTTTTGTACTTGTAAATTGTTTAGTTTGCATGAATGATGGGCGGGCGAGCAATAGGGTACAATAATATGTTGCGGTTGTAACAATTTGTTCCCTTTAGATCCGAGTGGTCTCGAGTGTATTCTCGTTGTCACAAAGTTCCCCCTCCCCCCTCTTTTGTCCCTGAAATTAGTGAAGGTGTGTTTTCTCTCGCTTGTACTCGTTATGGGGATTACGCTCTAAAGAATGTCTATACGTTGGAACGTTTGAAGGTGTTGTTTTGAATAATTTAAACACGCCTAATGTATTCCTACATATACAGTCTACGTCAGCGCACAACTATTTCAATACCATCGACATTTGATAAACAAAAAAAAGCAATTTAAAGTTGTCACTTCTCGTGGCCATACAGGCAAAGAGATCACTTCCTCTCGCTTTTTTTACGACGCGCAAATAGGCTGCCTACATCCTAACCCCCCTATTATATACATCCGACAGAAAGGATATATAAGATCGGAAAATAAAAAAAAACAGCGCGCACAAAGGGCGGCGAGAGAGCTACAGATATCGCGCGCGCGTCCATGACAAGTTGCTGTCCTCTGCGGTGTATTACGGCCGTGGGCCCTCTCTTCTTCGAAAGTCAAAACAGCGAGCTGCTCACAAAAGCCGGACAAGAAAGGAGCCGCCGAACAAGGCCAATGACACGAACGCCAGACGACACCCTATGCACGAGAGAGAGAGAGAGAGTCGAAAGGATTTTTCAATGAACAAGCTGAGCGCGCGCGCGCGCATGACGAGGCGCAAACGCCGGAAAAAAAGAGGCCCACCGTCGCCGACTTGTGGACTTTCCGGCTTCTATACACACACACACACACACACACACGCATATATATACCTGAGAGAGCGGAAAAATATAGAGTGCGTGTGTCGGCGATGGAGGGCTACTCGCTTTCCAAACGGCGGAAAAGCCCTTGACTCTTTGGCGGCAAAGTCCCTTTTTTCACCGCGCCGACACACGCTGCGCCACAACACAGACAGCAAGGATATAGAGTAGAGAAAAAAGCCGCGCAGCTTTAACTCGATTGGGATTGCCCCCGGGGATAATGCGCCTACCTATATGCTTGCGGCTGACTGGCTGGCGCGCGCGACGACACAATATTTACGAATTTGACAAATCCCAGAGGCACGGGATTATAATCATCCCCCGTGCTATATATAGCGACAGCCGGCCGCGGCTTCTTCTTGCCTCTCTCGGGATCCGTTGAACATTGTCATACGTGTGTCCATGTGTGTGTATGATTCCGTGTGCAACTTTGTGGTTCCTTTTTATTATTCCTTTTGCCGCGTGCAACTGGTGCGTACAACTGTACTCAAGCGTGACTCGCAGCTTTTCCAATTTGTAGTTGTATACATACGCGACAATGAGGCTTATTTTCCGAGGGCGCGCGATTTTACGATCGATGGATCACGCATAAACGGTGTGTTTTCCCGGCGTGAATGAGGAGGGGGGAGAAATGGGATTTGTGGTTTGCTCGAGCTCTGGCTTTCTGCCTTTTATACACATCAGGTTTGTTTGCGCATCTCGCTGTTGTATATGTACACGCTGTAATTGACGTTCGATGGACTGGAAGTAGAGAATTCCGTGCGCGCCGCGTGCGTGAATGGAGAGAAAGAGGATCTCTTTTCTTGAGGCTTTCCTCTCTCTGTATATAATACGGGAACGACGAGGGAGAGAGAGAGAGAGAGCTTATAATGGGCGCGTAAATCTTTACGAGCGTTTTTGACTTTGTCGCGCGATCGAGCGCGTACACGCGGTTTCTCACACGCAAAGGACGACGTTTCACGAGAGCGAGAACGATGTATAAAATATACGGACTTTATAAAAAATTCAATTTACGGCCGCGGCGAACGCGCGAGCTTGTGATGGCTAATTACCGCTGCGCGGCGCAACTCGACGAATATATATTTTGCGCTTGTATTACGTATTAAACATTCGTGCACGGGTCGCCGCATCATCAGCCGAATTAACACGCCAACTATTTAAGGAAGTATGAGGCGATATCGTATATATACCGGCAGCGCAGGTATAGAGATAAAACTCGTGCGCGCGCGTGGAACAGAGTTTTACCGCGAGTGGCGAACGCGCGTAAACGCTTTTAACGATACTCACGGTTCTCTCTCTCTCTCTCTCTTCTTGTCGGCTTTTACGACAGATGTATTTCATGCCGCAAATGAGACGCTTAATGTACAAAGTTTTTCTTAACGCGCGATCAAAGTTTCGTCGATGACTTTCGCACGATTGACTCGAGTGTGCATCTGCACGTGTGCGCCAGTTTATTCTTGGCGTGGAAAACAGTTATGCGTTACGATACAGTGCATATCGTAAAGGAGAGTTTTTAAAAAACGCGTCAATAAGGAGCTCCGCATAATTAGGAAGGTCAGTTACGCGTTGGTGAGGTGAGTTCGTTGCTCTGCTGAGTGTGTAAAATATAAAAATATACGTAATTTAAGTGCTTTGATCAAAGTAATCGGAGATAATGTGCAGTGTATCGACCTACGCTAATAAAAAATTGCATTTTACGTACAATATCATTACCGAGATGAGAGGATAAACGAACCGGTATATATACTTCAAGGCACATTCAGTCAAAGAAACCCAAGTATGCTGTTGTTTGAATTTTGAAGAATGTGCATCATATTCCTAACGAATGAACATGTGGAGTGAGTCGATATGATATTTTCTTTGAACCGTAAACAACGAAGAAAAGTGAAAATAGAAAACGTGAGGGCCTATATACAATGGAAAATGAGAAAGTAAAAGAAATGCAAAATCAGGGCACTATAGAGAAAGAAAAGAGAGAAAATGAAAAAGCAGAAGAGAGAGAGAGAGAGCCCCGAAGAGAGTCCCGCATTATAAACGTGAGAAAAGACTAAAGTCGAATCCCTGAAATGATTTGAAAATGAATAGACAAGAATTTCACATGATTACATTATGACACACTTCCAGCCCATAAATCCAAGTATATTTCCCCGTCGCGCGTCTGATGCCCTTCGACTATATATAGCCCTGGACAGGTACCGTCGCGGCGAAAACGAGTTCATGATTAGCGCTTTCGAAAATGATGGTTCGATTTGGAAAACTGAGCGCTGTCATAAATAATACCCGCGAAAAACGCGTTGCCCAGCAACCTCTCTCTCTCGCACTTATGGCCGAATAAAGAAAGCGAAAGAGGGTGAAAAGCAGCGAGGTGCAATAAAAGACCCAGCAGCAGCAGCAGCAGCAGCTCTTCGGTCGACCGACGACGGAGGAGAAAGAAGAAGAAGAAGAAGAAGAACAGGAGGAAAAAGGGAAGAGAGAGAGAGAGGGTCAGCTATATAAGCGACGGGGCGCCCGACGGGACGCCCGCGTTTGGGGCCTCCGTCTATTTACTAATATTTTGGCAGCAGCAGGGAGAGGAGCGAGCGCGAGTGGCATTAGAGTCGTAGCTGCCACCGCCGTAGTAGTAGTAGTACGAGTGACAAATGGCCGGCTGCTGCCGCGCGCTATATGGCCCACACGGTGAAAGGAACGAATGGAACGCGATATCCACACGTGTATACTTATACATTATACTCTCTCTCATGCGGTCGCTGGCTTTTTACCTATGTTATATATGTGAAATTTGTACCTATATACGTGTATGCGTGTACTAGATACATCGATACTCGGAAATTCGTACGTGGGCAATGCGCGTTCGGGAGTATATGCCATAGATGTTCTGGGTACCGGGGCAATGAGATTCCTCTGTGACACGCTCTCTATTTCTCGGGCGCGTAATTTATTATCAATTACCATTGTGACGGGCATTCAGCGCGACGATTTCAAAGGATACCTAATTATGAATGGTATGTGTATATATAATACCGTGGTGGAGAAACATTCATTCACACGAGCGCGCGCTAGCATTGACGTGTGCAGCGAGCCACAGGTCCATTAATTATCCTATAACCAAATGATTTCGTGTGCTCTCTCGGTCTTTCTCTCGTCTACATAACACATGCCACAATATTGTTAGCTGTATAAAACAGTGTAGTCATATGGGCCGGCAGCCGGGCTTGCAGGTATTATATGGGCTTTGATGGTGGCACACGGGATGACTAGGTTCGAAAACGAAATTCATTAGGTGAACTCTTCGAGGGTGGCTTTCCCGGAGATCCAGCAGTCGGTCACTATATAGCCGTGGGCGGATTTGCGGATCGACCGCAACTGTTGATTGATGGACCGACCGCATTTTTTTTTTATATAGGTATTTTACGTTCTTTGCATCCGCGTGTGCGGTGTGAGAATTTTCATCGAAATCTAGTTTTTGATTAACGCACTTGTCGACTTTATATGGAATAAATAAAGAAAAGAAACGGAGCAACATTATACTTTAATCTGGTTTGTTCCACGATTGACTTTCAGCGAACCGCACCGCGACGACGATGCAAAAGGATTGAGAGCAGCTGTATAGAGGCACGATAGGAGCGCGAAGACGTCGCATCAGCAGCAGCGAGCGCGAGAACGGGCGAAGAGGGAAAGAAAGGGACGGCAGAAGGAGAGAAAGAGAGGGAGATAGCAGCACATAGCCGAGGCATCTCTCTCCATCTCTACTCTCCCCGCGCGCAGCATCCCGAGCGTCCAGCGGGCTCCGCCTCCTCTCGCGCCCAAGTCCCTCCTCTTTCCCACTCCCACGGCTCTCTCCTCTCTCTCTCTTTCTTTCTCCTTCTCTCTTGCTCCGTTTTCTCATCGCGAGGCTCCTCGTTGCGCGAGCTACAGCACGGGTATATCTCTCCCGCCGCCGTGCCATTTTCTTCGCGGTTCGCGCTTATTATTCTCGCTCTATCTATATTACGTACATTGTTTTCCTCGGATTGTTTCTATCTTTATTATTAACTTGGGCAAACGAATCTGCTCTGTATGCACATTCTGCGATATTTCGCGAAACTGCGGCAAAGTTGCGTAAGCGCGAGTTCGGCGGGAATGAGAATGAGTATACTATATACCCACGGCGTACTCCACGTTCACGTGCGAATGAGAGGAAGAAGAGAAAGAGGGGGAGAAAAAGATGCTTGTTTGCCTCCCTCTTTTCTCGCTCTTTTACGGGCGCCGCGCGGTTCTTTCGCGCGCGGCCGCGAAATTTCTTCATCGTCGTTAATACGTCTGGCAGTGATGAACTTGTTTTTCGCTCGAAACTTTCATCCACTCCACTACTATCTTTTTAACCTTTTTTTCAAAAAATTTCTATAGAAACTAAAAAAAAATGTGACTTTTTGGGATGATGGTATCTAACTTTCAAAGTGTCTAAGGATAAAATAATAATCTTGTCGAGGATAGATATACGTGTTATACGGGTGTTATGGCACGCTCGATTTGCTCGTCGAACAAGTGTACTGAATTACTTTCCATTTGCTTTACCATTCATGAGTTTAGTCGAGCGGGGCGTCGCTCGGGTTTCATTATTCAACGCGCACGGCGGCAAGTCTCGCGCGTATATATACACACACGACCGATCAGCGGGTATTTAAATTAATATTTTATTTACCGTGGTTAAATATAAAATTTATAGGCTGTACTCGCGACTCCTTAATTATGCTTTTTTCTCCCTCTCTCTCGCTTGCTTCTTTTGCGAAGCCCCGCAAACATACACACACACACGCATCACGCGTTGAGATTTATAACGTATAAAATTACCGTCGGAGAGTGATCATTATGCGGCCGTAAACCTGCTGTCTATGCATAATAATGAGCGCGAGCGAGCGAGCGAGCGAACTGCATTGATTGTTTGATCTATGGTGTTTGTACTGCTCTCTCTCTGCTAATTATCGTCATTTTACCTACGATGGTTTTTTTTTATATATATAACGAACGACACGCGATAATTTGTCGACGATATATATAATAAATGATCGTAACGACAGGATGATTAATTAACTAACTCAGCGTTCGCGGTGAAAATCCCCAACGTACTATACGCGACGATGCAAATGAAGGAATGCAACTTTCGTCCCACGACACTTTTTCTCCTCCTCCGCGCGTGGAATGTACACATATATAATTCGACTATATACTCCATTAGCATATATACGCAGCACCCGCGCAAGTAGCGAAGCAAAAAGGGCACAGGTGAAATTCGAGTTAATGGGCGCTCGCAGGGATCGACGACACGATGACGGGGCATCATCTCTCGCGCGCGCGGCGGCCTCTCACGACTGTGTCTGTTTGCCGAGCTCTCGAGAGGAGCGAGCGGTATGCGCATGCATGCATGCATGCAGTGCTGAGTGCATCGTCTCTGCGCGAGTCTTTTTCCCGCGCGCGCGCGCCTGGATATATACAGCTACCGATTGTCATAATTTCTGATTCACCAGCTGCAGTGGCGAATGATGATGATGATAATTGTGACACGACACGTCGAAAGGCCCACTTATTTCGGCCTCGGAAGGTCGATGGGCAAGGCTTTGATCGGGCAGGACGAGTGTTATTTTTACATTCTATATGCATTCTTCACATGTGCGTGTAAAAAAGAAGCCGTATATGTAAAGAAGAGCTTGGAGAGCCTGATCCTTTGTTCTTGGACTCACAGAGCGGTCGAGTGTTTGCTCAAAACTCAAAGTTGCAATAAACTACAGACGAGGATATAGTCCCTGTGAACTTATTATTCCTATCTATATAACGAACTACACGAATGCGCGTCCCTGACGTCAGCGACAGCTAGAAATCGGATAGCCAAAAAAAAGGAGACGCTCGCCGAATCTCATAAAAAAACTAAAAGTATCAAGAAAAAACAAAAGATACACTGCAATGGTCAGCTGCGGTGTACCACTTCAAATATGCGCCGACGCGTACAGGATCATGCACCTTACGCGATAACGCGCGCACAGGTTCTATACCACCACCACCACCGGCAACAAGTGCAGCAGGTATATGTAGTAGTGTATTTCCACGGCGCGTGCAAGAGAAAGAGAGAGAGGAGACGAGACGACGAGCATGCGAACGCGACGCGACGGCTCGGGTTACATCCTTATTATGTATCCGCCGGCGCGCGCGCTCCTGCATCCGTGATCTCGTCGAGATTCGAGACACCGTGCAGGCGGAGAGGTAAGAGGGAGATTCTTCAAGGCAGACGCACGCACTCGCTCGAAAGACGCGCTGAGAAAGAGTTTGCCGGACATATTATTGTGCCGCGCAGTCAAAATAAATATAAGTAGAGTGTAAGTATAGTGAAAAATCGAATGGAGGTTGGCGGGACGCGAAATAAATGAAAACGAGGAGTGTGTATAATAAGGCGAGGAAAAGGTGTATATAGGATGCTTCGACGGGCGCGTAAATCGAGGTTGACAGAGCGCGAACGGATCTGATCTCTGCTCTCTCCTGTGGGAATGGATTATCCTCCTCTCGCTGTCGCGCCCTGTCGATCCTCTTTCTCTCTCGGACCCTCTCGCCGGGTGTGTTTTGCCCCCGGGCGCACTATCTGCGCGTCTTTCCACCTCGTCGCTCCTTCTACCCGCGTGGCGCGTTAAAGTGCCTATAACAAATTTATCCCGTCCATGCAGCTGCAGTGTAATTGAAAGCGTCATTGTTGTGGCGCACGCTGAAATTCGATTTTATTGATCGGGAGAGATTGACACGAGGTTTAACCGGTCAGCTGTTTTACACAGATAGAAGAAGAAACTTTTCGCGCAGGTAGTCCCGCTTCAGCTCGAAAAATAGAGAAAAAGAACCATCACTGACACTTTTTTGATCCCTCCTCGTACTCATTCATATAACGACGACGTGTGTATATTCCCAGCATCATCTATCCGCTAACCGCAGAATCTCGCGGCAGAAACTTTCCAAGCCTTTTTTCTCATGCTCATCGCTCCTCGGTCTATTTTTGGCAGCAATTCTCATATACGACTGATATGATATATATAGACGCCCCCGGGGGCTCGCGCGTCGCCGCCGCCGCCGCGTCACTCGCACTTTGTTAATCGATACGTTATATCCCCGCGAGCGCCGAGACACGCAAGCGCACCGGGGACGGATATTGCGTGTCAATTTGTCCGCTCGCATTAGCGCCGGCCGCGCGATCCTCCGGTGAACAGCGCCGCGAAAGTCGATTATTTCGCACGGGCGCGGCCCGACCGGATTTCGCCGACAGCCTGGTATGCCAAACCTTCCTTCTTCTTTTTTTTTTGTATACGGAAAGCCCATATATATTGTTTTTTTTCTTCTCTCTCGAGTTTATCATCCTAAGGATGCTGATGATGATCATCAGCAGGATGATGAGATCGCGCGCCGCGGCTGTGAAAAATGAGGGCCGGGAGCCCGACGCTGCTATTGTTGCTCTTTTGTTCGTCATTTGTTTATTCGGAGAACAGAGACTTTCGAAAACGTGATAGATGCGGTTATGCAAATTGGAGTTTTTTGTGTCTCCTCTACGCTATGTAAATCTCTGCACAGCAAAAATATCGCTCTCGTGTCGGGACAAGAATGAAAATTAATTTTCTTTTTTTTTTCTCATCACGTAATTTAATAACCAACGCGGCTATTGTCATTGTTACCGTATAATATATAAAGGCCCAAAATGAAGGAGACGGCGCCGCGCTTTTATTGCTACTTATTTACACTTTTCAAGAGCCGCACACACACACACTAAACGCATCATCGCGTTAATCGGGACGATTTATCTTTATCGCTTGATTTACACCCGTGAAATAATCATTTCCGCGTGAGCGCGCGCGGCGTCTACTAATATATAAAAGGTGATGTGTGATGCGCGTGGGTCGCTCTCTCTCTCTCATCAGAGAGAGCTCGAAAAAATAGCGCAGCGAGTCGTCGTAAAGCGTGCAAAAAAAAGGGATATAGAGTCTCGCTCGGTCGACGAGGCGGAAAGAAAGAAAGCCGAGGTTTACGGCTGGCTCTTATACCTCGGCGAGTTAATCAATTTAGCGAACGAAGGGAGGTGCAATAAACGGCGGCGGCGAGGTAGAGAGAGAGTGAACACACAGCGCCTTCCCACGTCAATACCTCCACACGCGACAATAAAATCCAAACAGCCTGTCACGCCGAATCAAAAGCGCTATTCGTCAGCCGTGTTTCCAGCCTGGTTATCGAGCGCGTAGGAGAGAGAGAGAGAAGAAGGAAGAGAGGCGAGACTGAAAAAAGAGAAGAAGGAAAAAGGACTGAAAAGCGAGAACCGCGTGAGCGCGTGAGACAGAACGAGAGAGAGTGTGTGTTTCTCGGTCACTTTTACTATTTCAGGCTTAATTGATGAACGTTGCCCCTAATAGTCGCGTGCACTCGTTTCTGGAGTATAGAAGCCAGATTCGATTACGTCAAGCGATTATAAAGTCGTGACACTAAAGACTTAGTTTTGTCACGATTATTTCATCCATAATTTATCGAGAAAAGCATTAATCAAAACCAACTTATAGATATATCCTCTAGAAATCACCGAAAGGAAAACGATTTTCGGAATGCACCCTCGGATCAACGACTGGAAAACCCCGAGACTCTTTCTCTCTCTTTTTTGTTCATCAACAGCGCTTTCCCATTACGAAATCCCCGTCGGTCCTATATATATCTCCGGCGCGATCATCGCCTCGCAACAGTGTATCCCCGCGCGCGCGGCCGGATCGGACCGTCCGATCGCTCCTCTCTCGCGCATTACATACACCCCGCGCGTTCTCGCCGAGCGATGCGGCCCTCGCGATAGGCTGTGCAACAAGTGTGCGCACTTGTGTGTGTGTGCGAGAGGGTCTTTAAAGCATATATATACCCACACACATACATACGCAGCGGGATGAAAGGAGAAGGCAGAGAGGAGAAGAAGAAGGAGGAGGAGGAGGATAGAAGGGCCCTCTCTCTCGCAGTGGGATATCGTCTTCCAAATCGCGGGCAGGATCAAGGATCGGGTTATTAGGATCGAAATGAATGTAAATCCCCTTAACACGATCCCCGGGCAAAACACGGCTACTCGCGCGCAGGCGCACGCGCGTGCGAGTGCCCAGATTAGATACACCTACGACCTGCCCCTTTCTCGCTCTCCTCCTCTCTCTCTCTCTCGCTCTCGGTATATCCTTCGCTTTCATTCACCGCACTGTGCGCCGGTAAAGAGTGAGAGGCTTGTTTCCTATACGTCGGCGCGTATATTATATCGACGCGATGGCGCGAGAGTACCGCGAGCGTGATTTGAGGGTATAACGAGCGGACGCGGGGTTGCTGCACGCTTTATGACTCGCGCTTTGATAGGTTTGGTACTCTCGAGAAATGAATAAGTGAAGAGTCGCGCACTGGTGAAACCCAGTGAAAAAATTATTTAGTAGTGAATGTATTCACTTACTATAGAGTGAAAATTTTATTCAAATGCTTTAACACAGTAGTGAGTATTCGCTAATATATTAGTAGATCTTTTTACATATTCGCACAAGTGAAAGAGTTTTTAATTATTTGCTTTTAGAGAGTACTTGTTATATCGTACGGAAACTCGTAAAATGAATTTTCAATTTGTTTTTATTATTATTTTTTTTTAATAGAAAAGGTTGAAACAATTATTTAATAATATATCAGCAGATATTATATTACTCTCAAATTTAATTGATATTTAAATTAAAAACCTTTTATGGATAAATAAGAAATTTCCATTAGTTAACTCATATACAAGCAATGAAGATATTACATAAAGCGTCAAGACAGGACAGACCCAAGGCATGCAAATTCAAAATAGGACAATGGCGTGACGAATGGCGAAAATATACACTGCCGAGGCGGGCGCGCGACATGTCTCCCCTCCGCGTGAAACGCGAGCGATTACAGCACGAGAGCTGCAGTCGCAGGCACGTGTTTTCTGCAACGAGGCGTCAAAATCGCCGTAATTGAGTCGTGCGCGCATTAGGAGAGCCAGCCGAGCGAGCGAGCGATCAACAGGTGGCCGCTCGACTGCACATGTATACAGCACGGCTTGTCGCGTTTGCTCGACGACCGAAGGCTTCGCAAAAAAAAGTGCGAATATGTCAACGTTTGTGTATTACGTAACTGTGAGTAAGTGACGAAGTAAACTGAACTAATTCTACTTGATGACACGCGCTGAAAGGAGGACATTCGCACTCGCGCCTCATTATCCTAACAAATTACCTACCCGACGCCGCGCTTTTTTGCCAGACAGGGGGGGAAACGAGAGGACTTGATTTGCCTGCGACGAGAGTCGGCCGATTACACTGCACGCGGCGAGAGCAAGCGCGTTAGTGTAATTGGTGTCGACGAGTGGCCGCCGAGATACTGTAATTAATTGCCGTTCATGACTCCCTGCGCTTACATCCATCGCTTCGTGCTTTCGGTACTGGTATTTTGCTTCTTTGATTTTGGGACTTTTTATTTTAACATATTCTATTTTCGTATATTTTCCACGAATTTACGAAACGTTTAGTAAACAACTGCGATGCACTAAAAACATGCAAAGCTAAATTACTAGCGCTTTGGGAATTTAGAAAGTATACGCAGAATTATCTCGTATAGATTACGCGAAGATAAAGAACGAGTCTTATCTGCGCTGCCGTCCTGTTTTCCGCCGGCGGCCCCGTACCTATACTCGCTTAGTCATTCATCTCGATCTGTCGTTAAATCAATTTCGTACATTTATCAATTTCAACTTTGTATGTATGATATGTATGTAATTTTAATTGAACCAATCTGATAATTACCCGATACATCTATATACGACATTTATATATGTATGAATTTACAATGTGTTTTCTATTTATACGAGTGTTATTCGTTATATATACTCGAGAACGATTACATCGGTATACACATCACGCGGAGGCAAATAAAGTACTTTTGCCACTCGCTCATTGATGCATTGCATCATTAAGTTGTAGCGGCGAGTGCAAGCGCGCTAATTACCGTCGTTATGCAAGGCAATTTAAATCACGCATTTATATACAGACACACACACACATGTTTGTTTATTAAATCGACGCGCGAGAGTTGATTGCACATGATTTATAGCTTACTCGATCTTTATACTTATATATTTACTTTCGCGCGGATTATGTTTTCATCCTCAGCAATTTATATATATCGTGTGTCAATCAAAAAACAGAAGCTTTTTACGTAAAATTTATAACGCACTTTTCAAGCTTCTTTTTCACTTCTGTAAGCTACGTATATGGTATGGATATTTTGAAGTCGCCAGCGGATGACGTTTGGCCATGAACCATCGATAACCGAAGTTTCCAAGAAAAGTGAGGAACCCAGAAGCTAATGACGAAGGGCCCCGACATATATATATCTCGCAGCTGAGCTAGCATCGTATATATATTATTATCGGGTCCCGACGCGCGTTATTATGCATTTTATCACGTATGCCGATCGTCTAATCGCTTTCTCTCGTTCTCGCGCGCGACATTATCCGATCGGTTCGCGCGCGCCCACATACGGGAGTCGCGTTACAAAGTGGCCGCTCCTATACTCGCGTATTTTGACGAAAAGACACATGGCACACAAAGTAAAAAAAAAATAATAGCTCTTTTGTTTTGGCAAAATGTATATGTAGCATAAATCCTTATCGATTCTCACCGAGACTATACGGCGGCTCGTTATTTATTAAAAGCCACCAACGAGTGAGAGAAAGAGAATCGCTACGTTTAATGAAAAAAAAAGATTATAGCGCTCGGGGGGTGACGCATGCGCAACAAAAGTGGCGAAAGGGGGGCTATACTCGCGAGCAGGGGGGGAAAGACAAAGAGTCAAAATGTAAATAAACCCGATAAGCGGAGAAACTTGTCGGGAGAGACCGACCGCGGAGAGAGAGAGAAAAAAGCGGCGCGCGGCGAAACGAAGGAGCCGAGAGAGAAGGAGAAAGAAAGCGAGTAGTAGTGATCCGGCCGGGAGAAAAAGGAAAAAGCGTGTTATATAGATAGAAGAGACGCGCCCGCGAGAGAAGAGGAGAGAAGGTGGAGGAGAAGGCGAGGATACAGGTTGCTGCCACCGCTGCAGCTACAACGGCAGCAGCTCCTCTCTCTCTCCTTCGAAAAGAAGCATCGCTCGGGCAAAGTGTTTAAGCGCGTTATCTGGCGGACGGGCGCGCGGCTATTAGTCTTTCTTGGTGTGTGGGCCCCAGCCTCGCGCGCAGCATATACATATACAAGCAAGCGCGCGCGCGCACGCGCGAGAAAGTGAGAGAAACAGGTGTGTCCATGTGTGTGCGCGAGCGCGCGTGAGAAGGTGGGCAACAACCCGCAAGGGTTAAGCTAAGTAGCCGCTTATCTGGGGACAGGATCGTCCGCCGAAAGCGAGGATGCTACAGCACGCTGTAGTATAGCCTTCGATCTTTTTTGCTCGCGAGCAGAGATACTCGTTCCGCGCAAGCGCGAGCTTATGGCTCTGGATTTTTAATGAATTATTGAGAAAAGCTGGTTTTTGCGCATCAACGGTCTCATTGTTTCACCCTAATTTACAGTTTAACATTATTATTATTATTTTCTTTTTAATATTGATAAACGTTTTAACGAATTTAGTTTCCTTTGGAATATACCGGTATAACCTCCGGCCAATTAGATGTCTCGGTTCTCACCTACTTCGCGTTACAACAAACTGCGAATGTATTGACACCGGGGCATTTGTGAATTGGTTGCATTGTGACCGCAGCAGCCGAGAGCGGATGACAGATCGTTTCCTGAACGCTGTTGCTGCTGTCCTCGAGATTCGTGAAAATTTATTACTCCAGAGAGGTGCCGACAAAAGCCGGGAAGAGGCGTAACCGCACGTATACATACACACGCGGGTATTGTGG
This sequence comes from Torymus auratus, assembly GCA_900474315.1. NCBI lineage: Eukaryota > Metazoa > Arthropoda > Insecta > Hymenoptera > Torymidae > Torymus > Torymus auratus. The sequence goes on along the minus strand of UXGD01000617.1, from coordinate 26,301 downwards.
AGAAAAAGACCAGTCATTAAGGAAAACTCGACTTTTCGAGAAACCCAATATCCAAATATTTGACGCCGGGGCCGGCCGTGTAAACAGCGCTAGGGCTCAAAGGGAAAAAAGAAAACTACCCTATCTCGTGTCGTCCCGAACAATTAACGCGTGCGCGGCTGCGTATAGTCCCGAGCAAATTTGCTAAACCTGCTGGTATAAGGGAGAGTGTATATACGGGGAAATCCCTTTAGTTGGGTATTAGGCATGAGCGTGGCGCGACTCCTGACATAACAATCGTGTAACGTAATCTATATGTATAGTGGTTGGTATAATACACTGTATGATAATTAATAATGCAATGATACAATTTTTTTTTTTACTTTACATTTTTCAAATCAACGTTAAAACAATAATCTTTTCATTGATAAAATTATACAAGCCGCGACGAGATGAGAGATGGCGGGTGTAAAATGCTACGAAGCCGTTGCGAGATGGGAAAGAAAACGGGAACCTCACACACGTATTCTCGTCGTCTCGCGGGTGAATTATGAGCGCGAGCCCGACGTGTATTTTTCACGCGCACGTCCAACAGCATTCGAGGATCGTGCAAAACGATGAATATAACACTCGCGCTGGTAAAAAAAAGAGCGAGAACGAGAGAATTACGGGTACGGGAGAGAGAGAATGAGAAAGAGCATCCAAGGATGTTGGCTCGTTGAAAGACACCAACTCATTCTCCCAAGAGACTGAGAGAGAGAGGTGTATATATTCAAATCCAAAGTTTGGAAACTCGAGATTCTCTACGGGCTGTCGCGCGCGATTCTCCACGCTGGGTATGCCGGTATATATACGGCGGCAGCAGCGGCTACCTTGGACCTTTTAAATTGCCATCGCGGTGAGCCTCCACGAGCTCCCGGCGATTTAACGGGAAACTATTTCCCTACTCGTGCCCGAGGAAAACATGTAAACACGAGGCGCTAGAGAAATTTTTGGCTGGAAATTCTTTAACGGTTACTGTTTTTATTTGTATATTTTCTATAATTTTTCCGAATATAATAATTTAAGAGCTCGTTAAAAATGTACAAAGTTATAGAACAAGTCGATCGGTAGAAAATTGTTGAAACATTCAGTATATATAACTGGAATATATATCATGTTTCAGGAAAATCGTAATAAAATGATTTGTAAAGGCATAATAGCTTCTAATAAACCGGCCAGAGCGAGTTAAAAGCCAATAATTTAAGCGTCTAGGAAGACAGTGACAGCCTAACAGCCTGAATTATTACACACAGATACGGGGTAATCCCCGCTCCTACGAGAAAAGCTTCCTATATATAAGATTCTTTCCCATAGCGAGCCATAAAGAAGTGATTCGGCGTCCGATTTTTTTCGAGCGAAAATTCATCCCGGGGCCCTAAATCATCCTCAGCAGGTCTCTCTCAGCTACCACTCGTTGCCTATATATACCAAGAGGTGTCTACACGAAGCGCATGAATGACCAACTGCGAGAGCGAGAGAAAGAATGCGCAAGCGGAAGGGATACACTATACATCTCGTATAAACACATATATAGAGGAAAGCGAAAATATTTGTGCGAGTCGATTAGTCGCGCCCGTCGACCGGCACTGCATGCGGCATTTCTTTAAGCGCGCGCAGGTAATAGCACGTTGTCACCCCCGTCGTCTATGGGAAAAGCGCCCTGGGTCGCGCTTTTTTGCCACTGCCTGCCCCCGCCTTTGTCTACTCATCTAGCGTGCTCCGCGGGGGCGACGGTTCAGCGCATATATATGTCGAGTGTTTTCCAAAAAAAAGAGCGGCACAGCTACTGAGAGATACTGTGATTTACGACTCTTGAAGGAGAGCGAGCCCTTTCGCTGAAAGGATGACGTATGTATGTATGCACGTGTCTAAGCGCATATGTATGACGCGAGTGGTATTATAAGTAGCTGTGTATAAGCTTCGTAATACGGTTATACGTATAGGAGAGAGAGCGAGTGCTACGGGTATCTAATCTGCTACACATATATTTAGCGCGAGCGGTAGGTGATTTTTTAATTGGCTGGTTTTATACCTGCAGGCAGCAGCGATAGCCCTATCGTTGACGGATTCACGCGCAGGTAGTCCGTTTATGGGACCAATAAAGTTTTATAAACGCGCGTTAATTTTACACACGGCGGATCAGTCGAGTTTTCAGAACTATTTCATTTGGTTAACGATCGTTGCATGATATTGATCTGATAAAAAAATTTTTTTCTTTCTCAACGCTTCTATTATTGCATTTTATTGAGATTGTACAATAGATTGTTTGCACTTCCACGTAGTAAATTATTCCCCGAACTATATACGCAATAAATTGCCGCATCAAAGAGCGACAGAAGCCAGCGTACATGTCCTCTCTAAATAAATTCTCTATATGATCGCAATTACGCAATAAATCGCCTGCAGCAGCCGCGGCACGGAAGTCCCGTCGTAAAAAACAAGAGCGACTGCCGCTCTATTTGATCCTTGCGCAACTGTCCCTCGTGTACAAATAAAGGGTTGTAAAACCAGGCCGAACTCAGACACAGACACCGAATGTGACCGGCAAAATCAAAGCAAACAAGAAATAAAAAGAACCGGAGGTGGAGTAGGAGTCGAAGAAGTCAAACACAATCGGTTTCGCGAGAATAAGCCTCAGTCTTTTGGGGAAAATCGGCGTGAACGACAGGGCAAAACAAGGGTGCGGCCGCGACGAATCTGAAATTCATCCGGCAGCGGCGGAGCGTTGAAAATGAAGCCGCTATCGCGAGCGGCGACCAAAAAGAGGTTGCTGCGCTCTTCTTTCCCGGTAAAGCGTAATAGAGGGCTACGCAAGGCCACGGAAAATAGGCCATTTCCCCGGGGGCGGTGCAGTCACTCTCTCGCTCGCTGAATCGTCTATAGCCGGCGGCTTTCCTCTCTCTCTCTATGTTTTCATCCCGGGGACCTGCGAGAGAGCGGAAAAAATCTGTTGGACAAACACACGGATCCCCTTGATTTACTATCCCTCTCGCTGCTGTGCAGCTGATCGCTCGCGCCCCGGGGCGCGCACAATGCTACTCGCGTCAACGGAAGCGCATAGCCGACTTTTCGGCCTTCCGGACAAACCGCACGCGCGCGGCTTCTATGCGCTGGAAAAGTCTCTTCCTTTTTTTGTCTTTTTCTCATCTCTCGGCGAGTCGACGACAGCTGCGACCGGGTGGTCGAGCGTGTGCCAAGCCGACACTTTGAGCCTCGCCGAAAAATGGGAGAAGGACGTGACAACGAGTGACACGTACATACGCGGGCCGATGGCGCCGCCATTGTTTTACGCGAGTAGTGTGTCTCGTGTGAGAAAGAGAGGTGCGACGACGACTCCCCCCGTGGCGATCGGACGGTAAGATGAGAGAGGAGGAACGCTGGTATGTGTGTAGGGAAATTCCGGCATCGTTTGCGGTTATTTATGGAGCGTTTAGCGCCTTTTTCCAATGCCGACACACACGTCGATGTCGAGTGTGTCTATGCGGCGCGGGAGGATAAATGGAATTTTCGCCGCCACGCGGCTGTGTGTGTGTGTTGGGTAAGAGAGGTGAAATCCAATTTTGGGAATTCCGAGACTGTACCCACGCGCGATCGAATTCTGGACCTGTAATCTTTGTCGATCGGAATGCATGTTTCAGCGTTAATGGGGTAAACGTTGTACCTTTTTTGTGTGTGATGTGGTGACTCACGACAAAGAATTCATTCTTTTTTATTGTATTAAAAAGGGACATTTCATGTGTAGATATACTAAGAGAAAGACTAATTTTAAATTGACAAACAGACATAGAACCAGTGAAAAAGAAAAGGGTATATTAGTAGCATACGCAGCGCGAGCGTTACAACGGTGTCGATTGTGAGCCGTATAATAAAGCTCGCTGAATTGCCAGCCTGAGGGGTAAACACGCGCGTTTGATTAACCGGATCGAGAGAGTAAGTGTGTTGATCGTTCGCATATGCCGCGAGTGTTTTCGCTTTGATCGAAGCGTATTATAACTGCGCGCACGCCTGCGTCACTCATTTCGAGCCCGCGTATATAACACGCTTGATGTGTGTGATTCACGGCGTTGCCGTTTTTCGACGTCTTGATAAAACCGCGATGCTGTACACTCATTGTTGCGTAATTGAATCGTTATACGGGGTTACATGTACGCGGCAGTAGCCGTTGCGCAATCGAACAATCGGGAAAAGGTGTGGAAAATGCGCTGTAGAAGCGCTCGAGCAAATATTTTACGAAGCTATGTATATACACGTGAAGCTAATTGCGCGTGTTTCCTCGGACAGAGAAAAAAAATGAGCAATATTTGGTTTCTTTTCATGAGGATGTATGTATTATATATACGCACACACATAAGTATTTTAAGAGCCTTTTCGTGTTAGAATCGTGGGTGTACATCAGTTGCGCAACAAGCGCGACTCTGAAATATACTAAATGTCATTTTTAGAGTTCGACTAAACTCAGGCGTTATATTATACACGCGTGAAACGAGATGTTTGCTCTCCGTTCCGCGAACAGCGACCGCGCGTATATGCATGCGTACATGCAGATTTTCTCCAAGAAAGCCCGTCAGTGCAGTGTTAGCACGTACAACTCCTACGTATATGTACGGCCAGTCATCATCATCATCATCATCGCCGGCTCTCCGCTATTTTAATCGTATGCACGGCGCATTGTTTTCTTTTCCTGCGGCGCCGCGCGCGCACAGTAGCACCTTTTTATTGTAAGCTTTCATTGTTTGATTGACACAGTCGACGCGCGCGCGTAAAACTTCATTAGCCATGACGCCGTGCGGGATATTCAGCGAAGCTTCTCAATCGTAAACATCGTGCACATTATATGCGGTAAATTGAGTAAGTCCAAGTGTATTTGAATTAACGGACTTTACGAGCGTATAAAGTTAATTATTATTTTTATATGTTCGTTGCGTTCTCGCGCGCGTGGGCGCCGTGTATCATGGGAAAAGTATAAAAATCTTAAACCTTCTGTTTGTAATACTCATCAGCCTTGTGTGTACCCTTGTGGTTTCGGCCATTTCCCCGAAAGAATGGGCCCCACTAAATGGCCCTAATACACCAATAAAACCGGCCCACGAAAGGTACACACAGGAACAAACGGAAAATTTAGTGCGCGCATCGACAAAACGTCTCGTTTTACACCGACGCTAAGCGTGGAAAAGAAAATACAAAATTCATTAGTGCTCTCTCTCTCTTTCTCGTCGAGGTAATAGCTATAAAGCTGGAAGCGCCGCTGCCACCACGAAAAACCCGTCGCTCCTCGGAAGAAGTATGTTTTTCCCTTTCCGAAGACTTTACTTTTCCAGTATATCGAGCGTATGTGTGCTCTTCCTCTTGTGACGCGGTCGCGTTTGTCGGCCTCGTTAACGCCTACATGATGCAGCAGCCATGAGTTCTAGGGCTCGAAGGAGCAATGCCTTAGTGTAGTTGCGGGTTGTATCCGAGAAAGAGAGGATTGTTGCATAAGCAGCTCCGCGTATAAATCACGCGCTGAAATTTTTACGCGAGTCGTGTGTATTTATACATACCGTTTTATTTATTCGTGTTCAAGGGAAAGAATGGCGAACGCGCGTGTCCTGTTGGGGATTACGACGACGACGACTTTCACGGCTTTCATTCGAATCCCCACGCCGCGAGACGAGAGTTTTTCGGTGTTGCACTTTTGTGATTTATGCAGTGCGTTCGCATTATATTCGCCGGCGTTATTTATTTGTATTATTCGCCTTCTCGCGTTGAGTATCAATTTATTTCAATTTTTTTAACTGCTCGTACATGTATATATGTTACAAACGCGCGACGGGAAACGTGAATGAGGAGGCTTATAATCTGTATAATTTACGCAACTCGCGCGTAAATCAAAGTGAAAATCTATACTTATATATATTTCGCGAGAGGAGAGTAAAGTGCTTATTGCCGCGCGCGCGTGTGTGTGTCAAGATTATACGCATTATCATTATACTGCCCGCGGTCCTGATTACAGATCAGTACATATATACATATATTCGTATATAAAGTTTCTCAAAAGAGATACCTGGCCATCTATTTGCATCGAAACGGCGTGTTTATAACGCTTTCCGCGTTCGTCGCCTTTTTACACGTGTCAATTCATCACGCGCGTCCCGTTAATCATATACATCCACACTCTTCGGCAACGCCGCTATAGAAAACAACAGCTTTTCGAAAACTACAAGGCGCCAAGGTGAGCATATACCACCTCCGCGTGCCTGGCGAACTTGAAAAATCGACGGTAAGTATTATATATAGCGAGAGCTAGCGCGAGAAAAATGATTAATCTCGTGCAAACGAGTTTGTGATATTTATCATTCAATTTCCGTCTGCGCATAATACATATACATCACATAAATCCTACGCGCGCCCCTGCAGTGTGCTTATACTAATCAATCACGCCGAATATAATGCCTATCAAAGTTCACGTGCGCAAAACAAAACGTAAGAATGAAGGAAGAGAGAGAGAGAGAGGGAAGGATCAGAGGTGCGCGCGTGTTGAAGTGGAGAGAGAGAGAGAGAGAAAGGAAACGAAACAGCAAAAGTCACTTAGCGCAGCAGCAGCAGCGAACGAGCGAGATTGACTTTAATCGAGATTATCGAGTTATTAGCCTGCTAATTTAATACGCGCGTATACATGGCGATTAAGCCGTTCCGCAATTTTCTGCGAGAAATCGACGCTCGCAATAATCTCGGTATATAACCGCGTGATTTACGCGTGATATTGCATGCACCATATATACGTGTTCGTACCAGTATATACATATAATTATTATAAACAAAATATCAACGTTTCTTATTTTTTTTTTTATTACTTTCTCGCATAAGTACCCGCGTGCATGTCTTGTTTCGCGAACGTCATAACCTCGCAAGAGAATTCCAATTACACGCGACCACGTCGATACTTGTAATCGAATTATAATTTTAAATCCGCGAGCGCGAAAAAAACGTGTGCAAAGTTGCGATGCAAACGCTCTCGCCGCGTTTAATTAACATAAGATTATACGCGTTAAAAAGCATTGAGCAATCGCGCATATATGTCAGCATGCAAGTTTTTCAAGCTCGCAGGAATAAAGCACGCCTGCCTCTCTCTTCTGCTTAATGGCAATTATATGCCGGCAAGTAGTTTCTGGCTTTTCCACTCGCCGGAGCTTTTCGCTCGGTGCGATCACGCGTGCGCGAGGTATAAGGTGATGGCAAAAAGCACTGGACCCGAGCAAAAAGCTAAATTAATTACCGCTGAGCGAGAGGGTATGGGAACGAGAAGAAGCCGAGAAGCGCCCCTTGGAATGACAGCGGCATTCCTGCAGCCTATATGCCGTTCTTTATGCGCTTCGATTATTTTTCTCGCTCTTTCTACATATTCCAAGAACTGGCATGAATTCATTTTTATTAAACGATTTTCAGAACGCTCGTATATATTGCAAATCAGCTATATAAAAGTCATTCACCCGAGTTCAAATCTCATTTTCTCTCAATATACTGAATTACTCCAATGTTACATATATACCTTTCCCTTTGGCGAGCGTCCATCGACCACACGCACTTTGTCACGTATAGTCCTCGAATTGGGCCGGCGATATATAACAAACGAGGCTGCCGGGTCGCTTTTTTCGCGACCGCACGGGAATGCCGCTCGTTCGTTAGCGCGACGAGTTTCTCCCTCTTGTCTCCCTTATATACGCGCGCGCGTTTCGTCTTTTTGACGCCACGAATTTTCGAGTTTCTTGCGCGCCTCCGCCGCGCCACGGCCTTGGCTATTTAAAATATCTGACGATTTGGCTCATTGCTTTCTTGCGCCGATATACCGACAGCCCGCGTTTTCACAAAGAAATTCATTACAAGTCACCGCGGTATAGAACAACTTAAACGATATATAGGGCCAACAAAAGCTTATATATATACACTACACTGCATTAAAGTATCTTTTTCCAGAGCCGCGCGCTCTGAAACCCCGCAATTATCCATTTTACTGTATAAACGTCCCCTGCATCGTTGTTCCCGATCTCCGGATTTTCGTCATCTGTTTAACGCCGCAAAAGCTAGCGATCCTTCCTCGAAAACGCAACATACGCCTAATACGCGCCTCTCGTTTTCTCCGTCCTTTGCTAATGCCTTTGAGCTTAGAGGGCTACTACGATCAGGTGTTCAGACTCATAGCAGATGGCCGCATAGAGTTCTCGCTCTCGATGGCTCAAAGTCGGCAAAAAGCGAGAAGGAGCGGAGAGAGAGAAGTGGCGGGTCGCCGCCCCGTTAATTAGCTGCTCGCCGCCCCCGAGCTCTCCTATCAAATCCCGGCGCGCGAGGAACGGCCCGACGTCGAGGTAAGTAGGGTATACCGTCATCTCTCGCACCTGCAATGGCATCTCGGCCCTTATTTAACGCTCTAGAATATAAGGATAAGTTACATATATCGGGGGGTTCCCCGTATGATTTGTCTCGGACAATCACAGAAACAACAACGCGAGATCTTCTATATATTGAAGTCAATAAAAAAAGGTTTGTGTTTTGTTTTTTTTTTGCCTGTTAAAGTTTAAGCAGCGTGAACTGAGTGGATGATTCGTTTTTTTTTTGTATATATAAATTTAGAACGAATATATGTACAAGATTAGAGCTGTGTACGCGTATAAAAATACACGATAAAAACTGGAGAGGAGCAAAAAACAAAGAGAAGGAGATGGGGGAGAGAGAGGGCGGTAGACGAAGAAAGAGAAAACGAAGGAGAGAAAGTCCCTCAGCGACGGCTATACGTGTGTGTATGTTATACGCGCACAGGTATAGACGCAAAGCGCCGGGCGGATCTTCTCTCTCCCTCTGGCCGCCCGGCACACTCTTGTGTGTCTGTGTGTCCCGAGAGCTGCTCTCGAGCTGTCTGTTACTCGACACTTTATGCGGAGATAATGATACGGCCGGGGCTGGACAAAAAGTTTTGATGGAAATTAACGAGATCGGCTGCGGCCCTCTCCTCCCAATCGAATTCCCTATACTCTTTCTCTCTCTCTCTCGCGCCCGTGGATTCGATTTCTCAGCCCCGTCTCTCGCGCCAGGGTTTTCGGCGCGGTTTTTCGATCGGGTTTCACGCGCTCGCGTGTTTAGCGCGCGCGCGCGCCGTCTTTTCACTTCGAATATCATCCGTCTCGCGCGACGCGGTGACTATCTCGCTCCGCGTTTCGGGAATTTCGGGCCCTTATGCGCGTGTGAACTCTCGGGGTTTTGATGTTCTAATATACCAGCGTATCGATGTCGTGAGGTCGGTATACGACGGAAATATATCATGGCACACTCGGTTCAATGCGCGCATATTATTATATACGTGATCCGAGCTGTAATTTTGATACCGTGATATGTTGTACAGAATTCGGTGTACCGTTTATATCGGCTAATGAGACATTTAGGATTTTTCTTCCTTCGGTAGGCGGAGGACACTACATTGAAAAATTAGTAGTGATTAAAAGTAGCATATATACAGACTATAGCAGCGTTGTGAAGCGAGTATAGGTATAGGTATCGGGTTACCGAAAACCCGAAAAGTACAAGCACAAAATCCGGCGCCGTATTATACTAATACGACCACTAAGTAGCCGGCGGGTAGTCCCTCTATATATAATACGTTTCACAACTCTCGTCATATCAACACGGGCATCGGATCATCTCTCTCTCTCTCTCAAGAATGCGCGTGAATCACACAATAAAAATCCTATAGCTGTACGCCACAGAAAAGAAACACGAGTGAGGGACAGCCGCGCGTACACACATCCGTCCAGCCACGGGCGCGCGCGGTAACTTTTCACACGGCGGCTATTTTTCAAGAATCCTCGACACACACACACACGACGCGCGCGCCTGCCCATAAATTTCCCTAAAGACCCTCTCTCTCCTGTCCCGCGTGCGGGCGCTCGGAGGAAGCCGAGAGAGAGAGAGAGAGAGCGCGCCGGGGAGCCATTGTTGTCCACGTCCCATGGAAATTAATCGAATGCATTTGAATAAACGCTCGAGCTCGCGCTTGTTCGCTGCTCGTTCCTTCACTCCTACGCAGCGCCACTAGACGATGATTCATCGCGATATACACGCCGGCAAGGAGGATATCGCGCGCGAGCTATATAGAAGCGCCCGTCTGTGTGTCCCAATTACCGATCCTGCGTGATCTGCGTTCTCTCGCGACTAATCGACCGGGAAGATCTCTTTCGCTCCGTTGTATAGGATATAGGCGCCCCGTTATAGAGCCCGGTGTGTCGATGTGCTCCGACTGTCTTTTGTGTACAGCCTAATGGGACGACAATAAAATAATAACGCGGGGTTGCGTAAGATGATTCTCAGATGATGCACGTTATATGTATACCTGCGTGCAGGCTATTAACATTCGGTAATATTTCAAAAGCTCGCGGCTCTGATTCGGTATAGATAGCGGAGCATTATATTTAAAAAAGTTGTAGTAGTTACACACCGAGCACGAACAATAATTTTTTAGCGGTTGGATTAATGAATAATGAGGAGGAGAAGAATATAGTCAAACACGCGTTACGATATATATAATACGCAAATTTGCGAGTATGTGAGTATATACGCGAAGCGCTAATTTGAGGATAATAAATTCTAATGGACCGATGGAAAAGGTGTGCGTAATAACGCCTGGGAATTAATACGCCGAGGGATTAGCGAGATAAGGCGTCGGGTTTAACGGGGCTTTCTTAATGGACCCGCGCCGGCGCGATTGATTTATATTAGTGAGAGAGAGAGAGAGATGCCGCGCGACGCGGAGCGAGGGAAAGAGAAACTCTCCGGCTATATATTTATTTGTACTTTAGGGTAATTTCCTCGCGTCCATAAACGACCGGTTAATTCGTGCGCGTGACTTTACATCCGAAAGGTGTACAGTGTTTTGCCATTGAGATAAAATGTCTTGAGACGACGTTCTAACATTCGTTATTATACTACGTTGCAAGGTTCTATTATGAATGGCGAACGTTTAAAATATGCCAAAAAATAATGAAAAAAATAATACGGCTATCTGTGCGAGTATCAGCTGGGCGCATACAAAACTAATCCGAAAGGTAATACCCGAAAACACGGTACAAGCAGAGCATCTTAAGAGTTCCACATCCCTAAAAGATAATATATACAAATGATTTTTTTCCGCTGCAACACCCCGCGAACATCCCCAGAAATTTCCATATTAATAACAGCGGCTTTTGACCGAGATTTACAAGATAAAACAGTTCGGAGGCAATTCCGCTCTCCCGGACGAACCAACCCTTCCCGAACCGAAATATATACACACACAGACGTCGCGCAGTATCTCGTCATCGCGCCATCGGGTTCCCATTAATACCAAATGAGCTGCTCGATGCGCATGGGGCGAGAGAGAGAGTCGTAGGTTGCACGAGAGGGTGGGAGAGAGACGGAGGATAGACGACAATGGCGTCATTATATTCGCCGACTGCGCAAATAGCGCCGCCCCGGGCGGGCACAATGCTCGCGCACGCATGAATTATGCAATTATTTATTTAGCTGCCGTGCCGCTCGGTGACTCATGCGCGGCGCAGCCGAATTTATTGTGTGCACAAGAGAACGATGCAGTGGGTAGGTATATATATAACGGTGATGTATGTATGCAAGAGAGAGAGACTGACCGCTCGGAGAGAGATTTAGTATAGCGCATGCGTGCGTGCAGTGCTGAAAAATTTGTCGCCACGGTGAAAGATTGTGTTTATACGTGGATAGTCGTCGCGGTGCCTGCGGGTGTTTCATTGCGCGGTGGAAGGATAATAATTCATTGTTTCTGTGAATTATCGTCGTACAAGATGAGTGTCCGGGAAAGCACTAATAATACACTTTGTTTTTACGTCATTATGCGTGTGCTTTTTTGAATCTAATATGAATATGCATTACGTAAAGTTCGCGTGAGGCTAGTTTTTTCCTACGAACCGATTTATCGCATAACTGGGAAACAGAGCAGACGTCAGTCATTTTCCAGTAGCAGCTAGCGACAAATCTGTGAAGCATGAGCTTTATTTTCTACGAACAACGCGGATGACGCGCGCGTCAACGTTGTTCTTTCACGCCTGTTATAGGAAATAATTAATGACTCGTTTTTCGCACATTTTTCATATATATAATACTATATGATTTATTTTCGAAACGTTTGTTGCTGAGATGTATAAGAATCGTAAACCGCTTGAATGGCAGCATTCTCGCGCGAGTGAATGATTTCGTAGTTTCGTAATATTTACGCTGTTTTACGCGCCGCACCAACCGCGTCGCGTGGTTATGTAAATTTACGAAACATTTAAAAAGTCATATTTTATACTAAAAGCGTCTCGCGGAGGCGGCCACTTCAACGGCTCTTCACATAGAAAGACGGGAAATTCTTGTTGCCGCGTCGAAAATCAATAAATTTCACCGGACTTTCACCGCGGTGGCGCTTCTCTCACGCGTTCCCCATGTCTGCGAGGAAGCCGCATAAAAAAGAAGCTTTTAATCTAATCTCAAACACGTCCCATTACTAATTAGATTGAAATTCGCCCTCGCGGCAGCTTATCGGAGCGCCAACATCTCAGCGCATTCTTTCGATACAAAACTCTCGCCAAAATAAAGGACATCACGAGGCTGCAGGTAGGTATATGTGCACACACACACACGGACAGAGAGACAGGACGAAAAAAGTCAAGTCGCCGCTACGGAAAAAAAGGAGGAGTCAAGCATCGGGAGAGGAATCCGATACAGGGAGGAAGCGGCGCTCTCGCTCGCTTAGGATCCTATATACCTACCTGTATGCGGATAGGAGAGAGAGAGAGAGATCGCGGTATCATCGCGCGATCCTTTCCCACGTCGGCGAGGAGGACGGCGCGCAAGGAGCTCGACCTCAACGCCGGTCATCGGATCCGCTCGCCGCCGTCCGCCCGGAGGAAGGAAGTGGTCTCGGGGATCACTTTACGCGGCGGCGGCGGTGACCGGTATATGTCCCCGATCGCAAAGAGTTGCGCGAGCTCGTGAAACCGATCGGCGCTCTTATGTACACTCCAAGTACAAAAGCTATACGGTTCTAGCTTATCGGCAAGGCTTGTCTATACCCAGATTATCTTATACTTTGAACAGACAAATATTTTCATCTTGCAGCTGTTTCTTCTTTCCAAATAATCATAATATAACAATAATTATACTTATCAATTAGCTACTTTATTATCCACTTAACCGTTCTTGAAAAAACCTTCGAGATAAATAACTATATGGCCGCCCATCGCACGCAGGAAGTTTATTAACTCTCCGGGTATAAATTCAAGCCAAAAGAGCCCATCTCTAGTCACACCGTTTCATCGCTATATACGCGTCGGGCGCCTTCCTTCCACGGAAGAGAGAGAGACCCCATACCGGATTTCATTTATATTTTATTACCGTCCGGGAATCGATTTCTCATTGGTCGTCCGGCACGGTGCACCTTTCACCTCGGCCGCCAAACAACAGTTGCGCCGCCGCTCGCACGTTATATATATATAGATTCCCTTTGAGTAAAACACGTCGGTCGCGGCTCCTCCTCTTACAATACGCACCAATGCAGGTGCGAGCATCACCGGCCCACATATATAGATATAAATGTATGTATAAATAATAATATAAAACGCACGCGCGTCGTCGTCGGGGCTCTCGAGAAGTTTCCCGAGAGCGCAATAACGTTCGCGAAGAAGGACCGTGGGGGAGAGAAAGAGTATGAGAGGGAAGGGGGGAGAGAGAACCGGCCGCGGAGGGAGCGATAAAAAGAGAGGAAGAGAAAGCGCGGATGGGCCGCCATAGGTGAACAGCGCCATGACGTTCCTTTGACCCCCGCGAGTGACCCCGCGGTCCGTGCATCATGGCGGCTTCTTCTCTCGCTTCTTCTCGATGCATCTTTTCCCCTGATGCGCAACCAAACTTGCATCCTCTCCGTCTCTTCTTCTTATATAGTTTCTATCTCGTTATTATTTATACTAAAAGGCTCTCTAAAAAGTGCGCGATTTTCACAACGCAACGGTAATACACTTCCCCGATCGCGCCTCTACGAGAAATTATTATATTTATATGCGTCGTACTACGCTTTTAATTATTCCGGGGGAAATGCTTAAGTACATCCGGGATAATCCCGACGCGCGGCGTTTGATTTAGTGTACGAGTCACCGTGTAATACTTATAATATGCTCTCTCGGCGGCTAACAATGTGCATCAGCGAACGCGCGCGTATGCATGTTTTATGTTTGAACTCCGCGCGTATATACGAGAGAGCTGTGTTTTTTAAAACGCGCTTGTGGTCGAGACTCAGACTCAACAAGAGGGGCAAGAGTCGCCGCCACCGCACACCGCGCTATATCACGGCTCTCGCGCGATTGCGTCTCGCGGGATTATAGTATAGCTGCAGCGTTCGCGCTTTGTTGCGCACGCCCAGGCTCCTGTATACTACACTGGCCGTTTTTTTTTATTCGTTGAATGAATGGCTTCGGTCAATGGACTTGGCGAAAAACAAATGAGAGGGGAGTTTACACGCTTGTGTTGGCGATCGCGGGTAAATAATGACCGAGTTGTTGGTTCGTATATAAGAAATTTGAATGAGTTGAGAAAAAGGTTAATGGAGTGTCTGTAGCTTATATTCAATTGGAAATTCAAATCAATTTTATTTGTTGTCTGTTTTACAGGATGAGTTGTAAACATTTTATGTAATAAGCGGCTTAATGTGTTTCAAAGAAACTTTCGCACGCGTGTATACCCATTACAATAAGTCCCGTAGACAACCAGGACGGGAACGTAACCGCGAACAAAAGTTAAATATCAGAGAAAGTAGGAGCAGTATGCATTTCCCGGACGCGCGTATAATCATCATTAATGTCAGATATATCCGAATGAAAACGGCGACTTTACTATCGAAAGCCGCGCGGCGGCGGTTTCGCAAATCAAAAACTTCCCATAAAGCCCCTCGTGGCTTCCTCCCCATAAAGCAAATTCAATCGTACATATAATGCGTACGCGCGCGCCTCTTTTTTGAGCTATCCGCGCAATGTGAACGCGCGTAAGAGTAATTTACGACAGACTATATTATTATTATATCGGAGAGAATAAAGCTCTAGCGCGGATATATATAATCGCTCGGCATCTAGCGCGAATGATTTGCCGTTTACAACTGCGCTCGCGTGTAAATTACGCGTACTACCATACCGCAGCGTTTTTTTTTCCTCGGCTTTATATATCTCTTTTATATTGCCGAGCGCGCGCGCGCGGTTATCCGTCCCGGCGCGTTACTTAGCACCTGCGCGTACTTTATGGACTATCCGCGTGAGCGCAAGAGCAAAAGGGGGGGAAACTTTTTTACCTTCATGACTTTATTGACTTTTCGCGAGATGTAAATTCGGATTAACGAAATTGACTGTCTTTGCACTCGCGTATGTATACGTTTTATTCCTATATTATACATTGTACGGGCGTATAAGTGTTATGGCGAACCGCTCGCGCTTATAATCTCTGACAGAATTTATTGCGTATTAAGGGGGGAAAAGTTTATTTTAAAGGCTCTTTAATGAAATTTATTATGCTGCATGTGTCGCGTATATGGGTACTTAAAAGCGCGTGTAATTTCTGAATCGAGAAAATTTTTATCATTGCCAATACCCGTCGATAATTTTTCTCTAATTGCAAATGAAACGTCTCGACTTTATATACGCACACACACAGGGATGGAAAACGCTCTCTCGTGATATCATTCATACGGTAGCACAAGTGCGCGTCGTCGCGTAAATATAAACTCGCGCACGTGCTCGAGCGGTGTCCTGTTACCCTCGTGCGCTCTGCCTCTTCTTCCGCGCGGGACGCGCCTCGCGAGAAAGTCAATTCAACACCTCGTCGAGATGGAGAAAGATCATTTCGTGTCGTCTCGTTTGCGCGTACTTTAAAAGAGCTTTAATTTTACGCGGTACATCACTTATTACAACGATATATAAAGACGTAATGCGGACTTTACATAGGAAAGAGAGGATCGAAAGTATATGTATATGTACAGATGACACGTCATTAGAGTGTGTCACGTCTATTGCACGTGTACGCAGACGCGATCGATATTTCATTCGACACCGTATTATAGTCCTTTTTCTATAATACGAGTGACGCGTGTGTGTCATTTGTTTGGAAAGTCTTTGAGCAATATTTTCGCCCCGCGATCACTGATTATTAGTCTTGTTTGATGTATCTCCAAGCTATTGTTTAAGAAGAAGTATATAATCATATCTGGCTATAAAAGCCATAAAATAAAGATGCTCTATATATTTGGGACGGTTGGAATTATATCCCGATATAGAGAGCGAAAGTGACTAATGTACGAGATCGGCGCCATCAGTCTGTCATATGGGACATCAGCGTGTGCAATCGATATTTCAAGCTGCTTACGACAAGTGTCTACCTACCCTTACGGACTCTCATCACCTCTCGATACCATCGTTTCTAAAATAGACCCCGAAGCTCTCCTCTTTCCGCCTAATCTCGCGCGCTTACTCAGGCAAAAGACCTGTGCACACGCAGGACAATCGAGACGTCTCGTGAGAGAGAGAGAGGAAAGGGCTGCATATAGTGAAAGAGGAGAATAGAGCGGGCTACACACACACGCACTCCTTATCTGTGGAGACACATCGCCGATATATCGTGTTTCTCGGACGTATAGCGGCGTGCGAGGAAGTGTGACTCGGCGGATCGTCTCCTCCTCCTCTCTTTCTCGACCAGCGCAATGTGTGCCGGCGTTCAACGACTTCGCACCTGTGTGCTAGCCGATTTCATTGTAATATAGAGATCGCCCCGGCGTCGGATTTCGCTGGCGTAGTTGCGACGACGACGACTCATTGTGCGCGTGCACTTCGAGCGACCTGTTGCCGATATATACGACATATCGTACGTTTCGCGACGTCGGCGATTACTTCTGTTACAGCCGATAAAAGGGCTGTGTGCGCGTGTGTATATATAGGATATTGCGCAATATGGGCCGTCAGAATCTTATATATGTGTTTCGAGGAATTCGTTTCGCGACGTTGCTGCTGCTACTTATATACGTTGTAACGCGTTTTGAGGTCGGAGCGATCGAATTTCCCCGCGCGTATAATATAAGTCCGAAAGTAAAAGTCGTGGTGGGAAAGGCGCATCGGATGTGTATTTACGAGAAAAAGTCGAGCTGGGGATAAAAAGGAGCGATCGCGAGCGCCAGGGAGAGAGAAAGAGGGAAAGAGAGAGAAAGAGAGTACGTCATTACGTTTATTTGCCGTAATTGGAGGAGCTTTAATGCGCCAAACCAAACACCGGTTATGGCCGCCATAAACCTACCCACAATCACTTAGCTCTCTCGGTCGGGTTCGGGGCGCCGCGAGTCGCGCACAGGCGCAGCTTTTTCCCTTCGCTTCCTCCTTTTGGGGAGGCGCTTTCCTCTCCCTCTTTTTCTCTCTCTCTCTCTCCGCGCGTGACCGATTTTTTTCTTCCTTCCCTCCCTCGACGCGCGATATTTCGCTCTCTCTCGGTTGCTCCGCGAGAGCTCTCGGATTATTGTTTTCTCGAAGTGGGTTTTTGCTCTCTCTCGCGCGCGCGCGCGCATGCGATAATCCGCGCGATTGCGGGGCCCCGCGTTGTTATTCTTCTTTTCCTACCTCGCTCGCTCGCTCGTTCGATTTTTTTTTATTCCTCTTGGTCTCGTTCCTCTTTCTCCTTTTTTTGCACGTTATTTACCCCGTGCAGCCGCGAGCGCTCTTGTACTTTTTTTTCTCCATCTCCGAGCTGCGCAAGCGGCTGATTGGATTCGCGAGGCCGCCCCATGGGTATGTATGTGCGAGTATATAGCGTGTATGTATTCTTTCGTGTGTGCGAGAGATAGAGTGTGGGAAGAGGTTTTTCAAAAGCTACGAGAGGTGCACGAAGGTGAGGTCGTCGCATGCATGGTCAAGGGCCGGCGAGGATAGATTGAATAAAGATGATTATATAGGCACGAGAGAGATGGGATGCGTCGAAAGTTTTGTATAATTGTGCCGATCATGTGTCGGTTCGTGCTTTCAAATCGCGAATAATATTCTGCAGGTAGGTACTATCCGTTTGGTTTCAGCGATTTATCGAACACGTTGCTCCGACAAGATTACAGCGCGAATCAAGGGGAATTTCCTGTGGTGCATATACGCGCAGAGTTAAAAATACCAAAACTGGGTTCTGTTTGGTCAACCGGCGACTATTTGACTAATAGAAAGTTTCATCAAAGCGACTGTGTGTGTGTGTAAATAAGAATCTTTTTAAGGACTTCCTACTGTTGGCTATTTACACTCGAGATAAGGCTTTATCGCGTGACGATTTTCGAAACAACGTAATCCGCGCGATAAGACGCTAGGCTTCTGATACAGTTTTAAATGTGCAAGCGCCTATAAGTATTGCAAGTGTTAAAACGAAACGTCTCGAAATTTTTTTAATGCTGTAACAACCTTACATCATTCATTATCGTTGTGTCAATTATCGATACTATTACACCATCTTTTCTCTATTATTCATATAACACATGAAGAAAACTTACTCCACAAGTTCAATCAATTTCGTCATGTACTATATCGATCGAAAGGTATTTTTTCTCCACCGAAACGATCAGCCACTTTTAACTCCCCTCTAAACCGTCCAACCGCATTTTCTCTCTCCTCGACGCGCCGATTCCCACAAAGCGCAGCTGCAGCGGGTTCACTTTACGCACGAAAAATCCTCACTCAGCCAAAAACACATAATACACGCGCGTTCGGAACATCTAGCCTTCGTCGTCGTCGTCGATCCTCTGCGATTAGACGAAAAATCGGGGCAGCGACACAAGGTACACACACACACACATTCTTATCTCTCATTCTCTCAGCCGAGAGCTGTCCCCGGGCCAGCTACCGGGGCTTCCCAGGCTACTGCAGCTATACACGGGCGCACGCGATATGGCGAGATAAAGCGTGAGTGAGCCTGCGCACCCGATTGTTTGCGGAAAAGCGCGCGCGAGCCGCTGCGACGGCCGGCGAGCTGGCGCCGGTATAATATGTATAAGCTGCTGATGGCCTCTACTCGCCGGAGAGAAAGTGTCAGATTTGAGAGCGGAGAACAACAGAAAGATGTTTATGAGTGTGTGTTATGGTTGCGTGTACATGCGGGATGTATTGTAGACAAAATTGGAATAAGAATATGTGATGCAAGAAACATTCCATATAAGATGCGCTCGGTTTCAATCAAGCTTAATGAACTAGCAGGCTAATTTTAATAATCACTGTGCATGCCGTCCGGTAAGGGTTTCAAGCGTCCAATTAGAAGTTAACGTTTCGAAACGACTTATCGAGCGTGGAGCAAAAAAAAAGTTGTGTATAATTTATGTTGTCTAGGGGGGCAGCGCCGTCACTTTTTCATCGCGCAGAGCGCGTCAATTAGAGGACAATAGCGCGAGAAAAAAGTTGCCGCATGCAGCCGATTGATTTACGCAGAAGCGCGAAAGGATGAATGAAAAAAGCCGGCGGCGGCACGCTGCACACACCTGTTGATTCCGCACAGCAAAAGTCAACGCTGTTTCGCCCAGAAAGGGTATATATAACCGTTTACTGTGCTACTATCAATCGAGCACTGCGAAATAATGAACTATACGTTACTAGGATATAGAACGGCGGGTCTATAACGACTGCGGCAAAGAGTTAATAAAAGTCACGAGGCGATCGTTCGTCGTCGCTGCTCCGAAATCCTTTCCGACGGCAGGATTTATTATCGCGCTCTCGTGCGCACGACCGAAAAGTCTATCGAAGGTTCATAAATGTATTTTCTGTTTATTACATCGTAAAATTTCACGATCATTTCTCGTCTAAACTGATCCCCACATGAGCGTGCGCGCACTCGCCGGGGATTTTAAGTGTTTTCATTATAAATTATTTATGAGGGTGTACCTTTCCCCTGTGGTATAATGGAACTCTACACACACTAAGAGCTGGCCCTAGCGCGTCAGCGAGCACAAATACAATACAAAAATTTACGTGAATGCTTCTTAGAAGACGCTTCGCTTTTATAGGTGAATTTTAATTTTCCCTCCGCGTATTATCTACAGGCAAAGTCTATATTGTCAGCGTAAACGAGCCCGCGCTGTGGTATATAGTTGTATATATATATAATTATAACGAACGACGCGCAGTACCACCGCGAAAGGAGAAATATTAATAACTACATTTTATATTTTGGCGACGAGACGGGACATTATTTTTACAAACTCTGTTTTAGCATCCGCGAACGTAAATTATTCTTTTTTTTTTTCTTTCTAAAACTATAATATTCGACCTGGGGTATAGTCGTCCATACTGTCGGTATTATAAAACCTTTCCTCTAAAAACTATTTTGTAGTTTGCGGGAATGCTCGTAAAGCTCGCTCGCGGCGGTATAGGCCTCTCTCTGAAAATCGGCGTAATTTATGGGCCATTTTTAGCGCGCTGTCGCGGTAAATTTCGCTAAACTCGCTAAGCGTCTGCGAATTACAGTTAATTGCATGATAATTTTCATCGCGGCGAGAGAGAGAGAGAGAGAAGAGCCGGCCCTCCTATAAAACACACACTTTCCTGAGCGAAAAGCTACGCGATAAATGCAAATGAGCTTACACATAATATCCTGTCGGCGCTTATAGATAAACAGGGGAGCCGCGTCAGACTTGTGGAATTCGCGACTCGCATAGATTAGCCGCCTCGTCGATAAGGGCTGTGTGCACTGACCTGCGTCATGAGTCGATCGGCGCCGGTCCCCTCCTCGTCCTTGAAGACGATGTCCGCGTTGTAGTTGGGCACGAGGTCGCGGAAGCGCTTGTCGTGCCTCGACACCCGGCCCTCGCTGAGGCCCGAGGCCGGCAGCGTGTTCTCGCTGACGTTGGGCACGTGCTGCTTGAAGACGAGGGGCGTGAGCTTGCGGAGAATCGGCCGGCGGCCGCCGCCCCGGCCCGGGCCGCAGCCGAGCGCGAGGCCGGCCAGCGCGGCCAGGGCGAGCCACCCGAGCGCGAGACTCCGCAGGCGCGGGCCTAGCAGCATCCTCGTCGGCGGCGCGCGGCAGCCCAGGTGAGCGGCAGGTCGAGGCTGCTCCTCCTGCGAGCAGTACTAGCACCACCGGCGGCCAGCGCAGAGCAGCATGGTCGCCGCCAGCTGGGCATCACCGCCCCGCTCCTCTCTCCTCCTGCACTCGTCCCGCGGCACCAAACGCGGCTCTACCTTGCTAACTGCGCTAATTGCCGGTCGCGACTGCCAAACTCACCGATTGCGGCTCTTAATTATACGAAGCGATATCACCCACTCTCGACGGACACACCAGTCACTCGCGCGAAACTCCCTTATCTCTCTTTCTCTCTCTCTATGTGTATATAGCTTCTTGTATCGGCAACTGATGCGCGCGCTGTGCTGTCTCTCTCGGCCAGCGACAATCTCGATGCGCCGGCCACGGAGCGACGACTGAGACAAGGTCGTCGGCCACGCGAGCGGTCGCCCGCGCGCAGGCTCTCTATCTCTCTCTCTGCGCCCCGTGGGAGCGAGCGAGCGGCCGAGCGTAGGAGAGGGCTTCCCAGCCTGCTGTGCGCTCCCGACAGAGATGGACAATCGCAGTGTGTAAGAGAGAGAGAGAGAGGGACACACAAAGTGCGAAAGCTTTTCCGGAGGTGGGAAATCATGCAAAGATGGGCTTTCGCGCTCGGGCGCGCTCGGCCCGTTCTCGGGCCAGTCAAGCTACCCCCACCAGGGCCTCGAGGGGGAAGGGGAGGACGGCGAACGCTATTGGTTGGGAGGCGGGGTCGGGGCTGGCGCGGGCGAGGACAGGTGCGGCCTGGTGGGGGGAGGACCGCAACCGAGGACGGGGGCCAATCTCCTGCGCGGTGAGCCTCTTTTGCCCTCGCGCATGCTTATTCCTGTATGCTGCAACGATGCGCCGCGGTCCAGCTCTGAATGCCGAGGCTCTAGATCTCTGAGGTCTCATCCTCGGGCTGGAGAACCTCGAGGACGAACGAGAGTGCGAGAAAACATTGAGTGATTATTGCCCAACGTTGCGGAAGAAAACGAGACGTGGTTCGTTAAGGAGCGTGTGCGAGTACTTGTTGAGATTTCTCTGATATAGTTTATACAAGCCCCTGATGCTAAAACTGTAACAGAAGTACTCAGAGTCATAGGCTGGTGGTACGTTTTAATGTGACCAGCCTGGGCGGAAGCCCTGCTTTTTAAATGTTTGTCAGTATTTGGCATGCTATACAAATTTATCACATGATCTCCATAAGTAGTCAGTCATATTATTGCCGAAAAAGAAGCTTCCCTCTTCGGCAAGTCACAAAAACTTTTATACAAATCCAGCGGACTTAAAGTGATTAGATGAGAACTTTTTTTATATTATATAAAGTTGCAATAAAACGTCTTGCGTTAAAAATCAAATTTTTAAGTATTATTTAAACTATATATACATATCTGATAAAAAAAGTGTTATATCAGTCATCTCATATATTCTTCTTTATAACGCGAAATATTATTCATTGGAAAAGGATATAAACGTTCAACGTTATCCAATATATTTCATCATAGGTACTATAAGAGCTTAAACTATAGGACAATTAAAACAATATGGAAAGTCAACGTAACTAAAAAGCGTAACAAGTATTTGTATTTGACATACTGCCTTTAAATCCTGTTGTTGAAACTGTCAAACTTTTGCGTATTATATATGATAAACCGGTATATAATAAAATAAATTTTTTGTGAAATTTCAATTTTTTTTATTCAAACATAATTTACTACTTTGAAAAGGATAATGTTTTTAAGTCTTTTTATCTGAGAGGTATCAGCTTTAACTTACGCTCTCTGAGTATGTAATTTTTGTATCTTATTTACAAGAAATTAGCAGATACTATATTTAATAAATATATCACACAATAAAATTAATTTTATTGCGATGGAAATAACTCAAAATCTTTTATGCAGTGCTTCGAATGCTAAATAATTTATTTATTTCAATACTCTTGGTCCTGTTTAAGTACAAACATGTACTAATAAGAATTACCACGTGTATAACGTATGATAAAAAAGAGGTACAAAAAGCATTAAATTAAATTAAAGCAAAAAATTAAATTTTATAAATTCATAGATTGTATAGATTGACCAATATTATTGGCCTTCCAAAAAAATGCACATATTATCGCATGACCCTTTCAACTATATGTTAGTCCATATGTTTAAAGTACCATTTATTACAGGATAAAAATAAGTATAGGAGTTGGTACTTTATATTTTCCTTGTTCAATTTGCAATATAGTACATTGCAAAGAAATGTGACAATTAAATTGAGTAGAATTTTCCTGGATTTGTATCAAAAAGCATAAAGTAAGAATGATCAAATAATTGTATTAGACAGTTTATTATTTGACTGGCCATAATTTTCAAATATCAACATTGCAACTCCGATATTTTGTTCTTCATACATAACTAAGCTAATCGTGATATCGTGGCATTATTACAAATTCCAACAATGCAATGGTACACGTAAGTTAGATAAATTTTTAGGTGACCTTCATGTATCCAAATCACTCGATAGATATTTCCCCGAAGTTTCGTTTATATCTGATCTTTTTATTTTGAAGAAAAGACATATTTTACGTGTGAAGCAAGAGCAGAGGGTTGCTGGCCGGGTTTAAAGTGTCCGGAATTCTGAAATTAGTCACGGTATCCACCCATGCACACCATCAATTTCCGGACCCAAAAATGAAAAGCACCTACTGGAAGTAACGCTTTAAGCAGCATAATGCGTTCTTGGGGTGAAAGCAAAGAATCTGCCGTGGATGGTATGTTTTTTATTAACTAAAACTGAATCCTTAGCATAGTTGTATCTGTCTGTCTTGTTACTAGCGCAATTTCTGTATTCTCTTATATTTAATTGAAATATAACTAATGCAGGGTTAGATTTAAATAAATTATCAAATACATCCTTATATACTATTTTCTTGATTTATGGAAAACAATCAAATATTATAATCAATGAAATAATAAAATTATATAATAATTAGCACTGTAGTATGATTATCAACGTAGCCTTACATAACAAAATAAGTTACTACGCTATTTCGTCTGCGGACGACTAATTGTTTGATGAGTTATAATTTAACGCTTATAGCTTAACGACTTCATTGCATAAGCCAACGGTTGCACGCTCTGTTAACGCGCTTGTGCAAAGTCTGCTATTTTATTGCCTTCGGCTGTTGAGACGAAGCCGGGGCCGCTACGAGGGGATTTCCAAGGGTAGTTTTTTCGCTCTCTGTCAATATGTGGTCGAAGACCTTCGCGCGAGAGAGAGAGAGCGCGCACATATGTCGCACAAACACAGCTACACAGCACATGAGTCGTCGCGTCCGTGAGCCGTTTGGCATTGCAACATCAAAAATCCACACCACGCTTGAAAAAATCCCCGTTTGAAACATGCGAAAACAAGTCTTGCAGTGGTACAATCCCACGGATCTATCCACTTGACACGCAATCACTATCAGTTGGCTTATCAATGAGCCACCGCGCGAAAAAATTCGCGAAAAAATATAATTCCGTATAGTCGGTCCGGTTCTTCCCCCCCGTGCACACGATACTGGCGTTATACTTAAACGTCGAGTTGACGTCACAGTCCTATACTCTCCTCATTTGTCCGACTTTTGTTTCTCGCATATATATACACGCGGGGGCGGCGATGTATATCGAGCGAGCGCGTGTTGATGAGGAAGCAGTTTTGAGGCTGCACCGCGAGGCGTCGATGAGTCTCGACACCTACGTCACGTCGCTGTTCGCTCCTCGACGATGAATCAACGTCGCGCCGCGCGCATATAAGCGCGATTACACACTATATACAACCCAGCCGCGCCAAGCGAAGGTGGCATTATATTATGAGCGTCTCACGGGGGCGAGCGCCGCTTTCTCTCTCTCTCTCTCTTCTCGTTTCCGCGAGGTTTATTATATATGCAGGAGGAAGAGAGAGAGAGAGGGGTCAGGGAGAGAGGTGACGGAAAAATTGGTTCGAATTGCACGCACGCGCGTACGTGGGATATACCTACGTGCGCGCGCGTGATCAAGGGTAGGTGGATGAAAAATTTGACAGGCCAACGGTTGCGCGTACACCTATAATAAAAGGCACACGCTGCGCAGCCAGTGATTATATATGTATATATACTCGCCGCTTGCAAAATTCTCATTCGCGCGTGCATTATTACCGAGCCGCGGACGGCGACGGCGTAACAATATGTGTAAGGCGATAATGTATGATTATTGTTGCTTATTGCTTGCATTTATCAAGGCAATAATTTTGGAGAAATGAGGTAAACGTTTTAATGATAATGGGGTGTGTGTAATGTGTAAAATCGGTTCGCAAATGTTTATTGTATTGCAATTTAATGATTATGACTGAATGCCTTTCAACTTTAATTTCATACGCCTAACTGATTGCCGAATGAATTGAACATTTTTAAGCTTTGTTTCGTTTAATAAATCGATTGTTATTATCCTCTGTCGACACAAGAATGTACGAATCATGTAGCTGGTTAAATTTTTATAATTTACTTTTGCATTAATTAAACATGTGTTATAAAAAAAAGAATATCCTAACATTAATTATTTTCAAATGATTCAACCGTCAAATGAAATTTCGATATTTATATACAAATTAATTTTGCGTAAATACAATAATAGTACATATAAATCAATATTTAAATAAAAATTTCATTGATTTACGGACAAAATAATGACTGTTTGATAAATTCCAGATTAAAATATAATTATTTAATCTTTTATGCGATAAATATGTTATGCATATACAATAATTCTAAAATATTCAAATTATAATTATTTATAAATTTTATTTATTCATTAATAATGTGATCGATAGTAAATATACGTGAAAATAGAAAAAATAAAATTTATGATAAATCAATGTAACATATTAATGAAAAATGCGTAATAAAAATTTCTATATAAATTCCAAAACTTCCTCTGTGAAGAAGTAACATTTATTTAATATTCTTGGTAAACCACTAATTCCATTTTTTAATAGATAATTTGATTCTTTTATATTAATTTCGATGAAATTAATAGGATTGCTAAACAAAGATTTATCGAGGAAAAGGAATTACTGAGAAAACAATCGATTAAATATGACGTCAAATATGTAATATTTATGTATGATAAAAGACTATAGATATCTAGATTTAGTATATATATATATATGTGTGTGTGTGTGTGTGCGTGTGTGTGTATG